>QLOO01007931.1:0-12135 GCA_003313855.1 Suillus sp. MG131
GACCTTCCTGGTGTTAAAAAAGATAATGTTGATATCAGGATAGGTGATGCTGGTCGTAGCGTCACCATCCAAGGGAAAATTTCCTCTCGCCAGACTAACGGCGAATCAGACACTACTGTGGAAACGACTGACGAAAACTCAGCTGAGGGTTAGCGAATTTCCTCCACAGATCGAACTTTATTGACGCATCCTCTTAGGTCCTAGAGCTGTGGCAAAGACCGAGCCAGGCACACAACTTGCCATGGAGCGCCAATATTCAGGCAGCGCGACCTTCATTCGCACCGTCTGGCTGCCGCGTCCCGTTAACAGCTCTAAAGTGTCTGCAAAGCTCCAGGATGGCATACTTACCATGACCGTTCCAAAGGCTGAGGATCAGGAGAGTATTAAAGTTCCCCTCGAGTGATTTCTCCCAAGTCACAACCAAGTGGCATTAGTGTGGCACGGACATTTATTCTCGCCTGCGCAATATTACATATCTGACTTCTTCGTGCTTTCTGGTATCAGTGTATAGTGATTCACCTTCGTCACATAGCCATCCAATTATGGTATTATGATTTGCCTCAGTGTTTGTTTCATCCTCGCTGAAGTACATACATTCTTCTGACATGTAAGTTCCACAGGCGACATAGGTCTGATTCACAAGCAAGCGTCGCTATAATACTAGCTATTCAATTAAATATACAGTCATTGAATAAATATAAGCCCTTACCTCTGGATGATCCCATAAATGTCGAGCTGACGGCAACAAGAGAAAAGTGCATGGAACATGTGGAGAAGAATCAGGAGAGCGCCTACTCGCGGGTGTACGGATGTCGTTGACCAAGTTATCGCAAATATTCATATTGCCGCATGATGCACGACGCTGATAGATGGAACAGGTAGAGCAAAGAGTGTTCCAGAAGTAAAGTTAGCATAGTCGGCCTCCAGCAGACGCGCCGCTCTCAGGCATACCGCGCAAGATACACACGGGTGGACACCGCTCCAAATTCATCATAAGATTATATGTTGTGGATAGACAATACGTACCTTTCATTCAAGCGATAAGGCGCGAGAGCAACGACGCAAGCCCCCGTGACCCGTGAATGGAATTAGATCTTCGGACGAGTACCGTATCAGCGTATCTGAGGACCTTAATTCCACGAAGCCTACTTTCGTACAGCGACCTGTACCAGTGATCGAGCTTTCATTGAGGTAAATCAATTAGTGGTCGTGTAAGTCATAGCCAGGCCTTGTACTTGTAAGTTGTCACGCCGGTGACGCCCACATGTTGGGCACATGCAAAGTTGGTTTTAGTGTCTGTTCTTCCTCCGCTCTGCACCCGAAGCAGTCAGCGACAACAACACTGTACCTGGAACCACTCCGAACCAAATTTCATCAGTCCACCCGGTGATGGCAGCATATTACGCTACTCCCTCCAGTTCCATGGTTGCCCATACCTCTGCCTTGCAACCCTATGGGCAATGCTCTGAGCTGAGCGGTCCAAACCCGAACGTTAGCGTCTATGATTTACCTACGGACTCCGAAAATGAAGCAGAGGTGGATGAACTGGAGTCCGACACGGATCCCGAAGACGAGCTTGCCGCAAGCGCCTCCGCTAACCAGAAGAGGAGCGGACGACGGCTTGGGGAACGTACTCCGGGGACAACTCTGCTCCCCCCTTCCAGAGTAGAAAACATAGTTCAGCCAGATAGTGCGTTAAACAAATATCTTATCCAGAGCTCGTGTTAAGCAACTTTTCAGCCAGCATTATTATGTCGAAGGAAGCACTGTTCGTTTTGTCGGTTGCAACGGTGAGGGACCCATTTCGCGGGTTTGCAGTACATCTAAACGTCGCATTTTTTTTGTAGGAGGAATTCATCAAACGAATGGCCCAAGCTGGCCACCGACAGGCGGCTGCAAAGCGTCGAGGGACCGTAAATTACTCGGATTTGGGTGAGTGAAAGTGTCTTTTCTAGCTTTTGACTATAACTGCCTGTCAGCGTGCTCCACCCAACAATATCAGGAGTTCATGTTCTTGCAAGGTTTGTACGCCATTTTTCTGTCTCGTGCCGTCTAACATATAATTCTAGACACTATACCTGAACCGATATCCTTAGCGGAGGCGCTTGACAGACGGGCAATGAAAGAGAAAGAAGACTTGGATGCCAATCCAGCAATGTCCACCACCCACCGACAGTCACCTCCTTTCATAGCAGTATCTGCACCCCAGTTAAATGGGAAGTCAAAAGCCAAGCCGAGGCCCTCAGTCGCTAATGGCAGAGAAACGTCAAGTGCAAGCACAAATGGAAGTTCTAGGAGAGAGCATAGACGAAACGAGGACGGGATGGATGGTGTTGTGTCAAGAAGCCGGGGCACGAGAGTCGCGCATGAGGATCGTTATGCTGGGCCAGAAGAGCACGCGTCAAGTGACGTGGGCAATGATACAGGTGTAGATCAGGCGGTTCCATCACCGAGGCATTCAACCTCAGGCCTCAAGGACGCAGGACGGTCACCTCACGATTTTACACCCAACTGGCCTGGCCATTACACTGGCCCCGCAAGCGGCTTTCTGCAAGATCCACATGCAGGGTTTGGTCGAGGAATCACTAGTCAGAATCCTGGGCGCACTATCTACTCACAGCAATCGCGTCCAGAAAATGGTTCCTATCAGTAGCATTGCTCAATTGTTCCTATTGGCTAGTATATTTCTTCATAACAAGTAGATCATCCTACTTAGATTTAACCGCGTTACTGTAACCTTATCTTATCGGACCATTTGGCACAGCCATTCACATTCGACCGTATCTTTTCATTTACTGTAACTTACCCCGTCGAAATTTGAACGGCCATTTGCTCAATGACACACGCTTTAGCAAGCCTCCCAATCATCGACATCGCGCCTTACCTTGAGGCTGAACGTGATCCGACGAGATGCCAGTCTACATCAGACACGCTGCATAATGCCTGTGTCGAGTACGGGTTCTTCTATCTAGACATTTCCCAGTTCGTAGATCCCTCAGAACCTGAGGAGTTAATCTGGCTAGCCCGAGAGTTCTTCAAACTGCCACAGGAGGAGAAGGATAAGATTGGCCTAGAGCACCAGGATTATGCTAGAGGTATGCCACACTTTGAGTGATCTCCGAGCCAGACTTGAACTTCTTATCTAGGATATCAAAGGCTCAAGCAGAATGTGACTAATGGCAAGGCGGATAATCACGAAGGAATCGATTTTTACAAGCCTGTTGAGAAACCAGACAGATCAAAACCACTGTGGGGGGAGAATCAATGGCCTGATATCCCTGGATTCAAGCATAAATACGAGCAATGGTTCGAGAAGATGAAGAAGCTTGGCCTCATTGTTATGGAAGCGTACGTTCTTGCTGAATCCATGATACTTCCTTTTCGACATGCATTCTCATAGGATGTCTGTTGGACTGAAGATGACAACAGAAGAATGGATGGAGTTGCGAGCTCAAGTAGATGATAGCTTTTGGGTAATGCGAACCATCGGTGAGCATTATTTGGCTGAAGTTCATACGCATTGGCCCTGCTTAGCTATATATGAAAGGTTATCCTCCACTTCCAACTGACGACGATGGCTTCTCCTGTGGAGCACACAAGTAAGACACTGTTGGTTTTCTGATATCTCAATATGCTGATTGGCAGGTGCAATGAATAGAGATTATGGCTGCCTAACGTAAGCCACGAGTGAGAAGCTTGGCGATGTCTCTGATTGATTCCCTAAGCTTTCTATATGCTGATCCTACTCGAAGTGCTCTGCAAGTGTTCTTGCGACAAGCAGGCACGACAGCATCAGATTTGGACGGCCTGCCAGCAGAACAAGGTACAGAAGAGGGGATATGGATCAACGCAGATCCTGTTCCCAATTGCATCGTTTGTAATATTGGCGAGAGTATGTTGCTGGCGTTTCAAGTGTACTCGCTAGCTGATGTAAATTACTCAGTGTGGGAGATTTGGTCAAACGGTTTGTACAAAAGCACGTTGCACAGGGTGGTTCACAGAGGATCGAATTATCGGTAGGTGTTGCGCAGCTCTCTTTATTGAACTATCTCTAATTGATTTGCGTAGCGTTTCGTGCGGATCTGACATTCTCTACGATATATTCGTTTACTTATATATTGACAGGATACCATTTTTCTTCGAGCCTAACTTCACCGCGAAAGTTGCCCCACTTCGAGCAGCTCTGCGTCTTTTGCCTTCTCAAGATCAGGAATCATTTTCAAACAAAGGACAGACCTACAAATCTGTTGTATATGGTGATTTTTTGCTCAGGAAAGTCGATACCAATTTCGCATCAGATGGTAAAGGGAGGTATGACTAGTGGTGATCATTTTTATAAGTAAGAGGTTGATATAAGAGGCGTTATTCGTCTTGCCATTGTATTTTATCATACACCAGTTTGCTTTAGGAGGCTTGAATGACCGCGGGATCTGCACCTTCCGCAGTAACCCCTGAGGCTCGGTATGCAGGCACTATATATATGTACCACCACATATTTAATCAGATTCGTGCTTGCCCGACGGAATCATTTCAGGAGGAGTATCCGTCACTGTAGAAATCGTAATCAATGAAATCATCATCGTCATCATCATCTTCTTCCTCCGTGTCATAGTCACTGAGGTTGAATTCTTCGTCGCTTTCGTATCCATCCCAGGTAACATCGGCCACCACCTCTCGCAACAACTGCACGTCGCGGGCGAATATACCCGAGGTTGAAGTAATCGCAAGGTGGTCTAACCCTCGACCTTCATTGACGCGATCGATGAGCACGTCAAGGAGGTCAGAAGGCCGCGCCCAGCCGAAGATGGAGCGGTTAAACTCTAGGTCGTGAAGAACAAGGTGGGAGAGTGCTGGAAAGAAAACGGGCCCCTGTTGTGAACGCCCGCCTACAGGCCGCGATACACTGTGCTTCCGTGAACGCAAGGATTTAAGAAGTTCTTCAAGAACTTGCTCTGGGCCTCGCAACTGCATGTATGCAAGATTACGAGTGCCGCCACGGCCAAAAATATCAGCCCAGAAGCCATCCCAACAAGAGAAGTAAAAGTCGAAGTGCATGGCCTCGATACTCCCAAGAGGAACAATCTTCCGTAGGTCGCTGAGGATTGTTCTCCTCATTTCAATGGGAAAATCAAAGTCAAGAATGACAGAGCACTCCGCCGATAAATCTAGATCCAGACAAGACACTTCCCCTGCCCACGAAGAAGGTTTCGGGACTGTGCTATAATGCAAACGAATACCAGGGGAAGACAGTTGCAAGGAGCGAGGGACTTGTCGAGACTTACCTCCCGTGCCTTTGAAGCAACTTTCCAAGGCACGAGAGATGATGGGAAGGCTCAAGTCCCATTCTTGGTTCGGAGTTCCTGAGGATGCTCGGCACACGAGTCGAACTTTCGATGTCGTCGATTCAATGCGAGTCAGCACGTTGGCCACTTCCAACATCTTCCCCGTCAAACGCAATTGTTTCAAGTGGAAGAGTTGAACTTTCATGGCACAAGGTGCGCGAGGGAGTGACGCCGTATTGGAGGAAAGAGTTGGGAGAGCATCTTCTAATGTAAGAGTGTGCAGAGCAGGCATACGACGGAGAGCAGATATCAACTCGTCTAAAGTCGGAAGGCATTCCGGTGATAGTTTTTTGATGTTAAGGACAGTTAGTCCTGTGAGAACGGAAGATGCCCATGACAGATCACAGTGTTTGATTTGGAGTTTGCAAAGGTTGGGTGCGGGAAAAGAAATCGGGATTGCTATCCGTGGTGCTTGCATATCCTCTACTTCCAAAGTAAACGATTGTAGTTTGGGAGCGGAGGAAGATGATAGCTTGTTAATAAATTCCACGATACAACGGCGCCCTGCAGTATCACCATGCAATGACAGAAGAGAGACCACTTGCAAACGCTCTGTGTGCATCAAGGCCTTATGGATAGAGCCCAAACGATATCGCTGGCCGATTTTCAAGTTCAATGGAGCCATTTTTGACCTCGTGAGCATTTCATCTGTAGCCTTTGAGGAGTTGAGAAACGGAGTGGCCCATAACTCTGGTGTCCCTAGAGCAACTTCGCGCCAATGACGACAAATGTGTCCGACAATGAGCCATGAAAGAATATCAGGGTCGTCAGGATTATGAAGCAACTGCGTCTGCTGAGCATGATGAACGAAAATGGTGCTAAGGAGCTCTGGAGGGATGGAGGATATGGGAGAGAGACTATTTCGGCGCGTCCGAAGAGCTCGCATTCTCTCTTCAAGGGCTACAAGTTCATCATCAATCTCTGTTTGAGCTTTCGAGGTTAGCACAGGACTGTCTGGGGATACTTCTGGACATGAAAGCATCATACTCCAGGGGGAATCACTGAAGAGCTGCATCAGCTTTGAAATGTTAACCACAATCTTCTTCAAAGCTCCAGCTGGCACGTACTACTCAAACAAGACTCCGTACTGATGATACTGAACCACAGGGGGGTTGTTTGTTCGAATTTCCTGAGTCTAAGACTCGGAGACGGATTTTGAGTCTTTCGAACTGTCTGAGTGACACTGCAACAACTTGGTACTAGTTTGAATGTTATATTTTTATTTGGCCATCTACGATGATGGGCAGAGTCACGTGCGATTCTTAGATGTCCATGAACACTTTGACTCGATCATTCCATCTTCTGATTCCTCATCGACATCGATTGTCAACGCGATTAATCGCACAACTGCATCCTTTGGCGCGAGCAATGTCTTATGAATCTTCTATATCCAAACTCTCTCCCCCACTGAAAGATCTTGTTGTGACTTCTCAAGTAGATGTCGGAAAGACTGAAGCCGACAAAGCTGAAGTAGTGCAGTGGATTGAGAAGGTTGCGGCAGGAGAAGTCGCTCTTCCAGTAAGTCATATGAAAAAATTGCCCAAATTGCCTAATGAGCCAGTATTGCTGCAGGATCTCGAGACCCAACTCGTTCCTCGCACGTATATTGTGAGCAACTATCTCACTGCAGCAGATGTTGCTCTATATGGAGCGTTGCACCCAGTCTTCGTTCGTGACCATTGCAGTATCTAACGTTGCCAAAACTTATGCCCATAATTTCAGTCGCAGCTACAACCTGCTCAGCTCTATTCTACTCCTGCAGTCACGCGTTACTTTGACCACATTCAAACGCGACCATCTGTGCTGGCTGCGGCAAGTGCACTGTCTCCAGCATTTTCTTCTGTCTCCTTTGACCTCGCGTCTGCCCCTCCAATCGAGAGGAAAGCGGAAGCACCGAAGAAGAAAGAGAAGGCCGCGGCTGTGGCGGAGCAGGTCGAACCGACAGCTGTAGCGGTATCAAAAGAGGACAAATCACCCGAAGATCAACCCAAGGAAAAGAAAGAAAAGAAGAAGGATGCAGCCGCTGCGGACAGCGGAGGCAAGAAAAAAGAGAAGGCTTCTACTCCTGCCGGCGGCAAGGCTGCTGTTGACGATGCCGGCGAACCTGTGCCTTCAATGATTGATATGCGGATCGGTCACATTGTTGACGGTGAGCCGATCTCTACTTTAAAATTTAATAGTCATCAAGAATTTTCACAGTCAAAAAGCACCCAGAGGCTGACAGTTTATATATCGAGGTAAGCTGATTCCCCAAAACAAAGATCTATCATAATAAATATATGTTCCATCAGCAAATTGACCTTGGCGAGGAGACTGGTCCACGAACGGTTGTTTCTGGCCTCGTGAACTACATACCTATCGAGGAAATGCGGGATAAGTACCTGGTCTGCATTGTGAGTTACCATTATGATATCATAACTAGATGGCTGACCTTCCACGTAGTGTAACTTGAAACCCGCCAACATGCGTGGTGTGAAGAGCTTTGCGATGGTCCTAGCTGTAGGTTCATTTTCTTGGATCATGGTGTATCTTCTGACATCGGCTAGGCAACATCAAAAGATGGGAAGGACGGTGGCGTCGAGCTTATCCAACCTCCACCAGGCAGCAAGCCAGGTGAAAGGGTGTACTTTGAGGGCCCTGATTACGAAAGTGCGGAAATGTTCCTAGGTTTCCACTCTGTGTATTCAGACTGCTTTATTTAGATGCCCAGCCATTGGCTCAAATGAACCCCAAGAAAAAGATATTCGAGACGATTCAACCAGGTGAGGAGACTGCCCTGTCCAGAATCTTGAATGTTAATAGATTGGGTTTCTCAGGATTCACGACACTAGATACGAAAGAGGCGGTGTGGATCAACCCGATAACTAAATCAGTTCACAGGATCCGTACCAAGGACGGTGTTTGCGTTGCTCCCAACTTTGTTGGAGCATCGTTATCATAGATAACACAAGTGTTCAGACGCGGTCAAATAATGTGGTGGCCAAGGCTATCAAATACATATCTTATATCCTGAACTATCTTACTCCGTGTTGTGTTTCTCAGAATACGACGATGAATCGCTCTGCATATCGATGTTCGGGATGGGTCCTGTGAACCAATGTCTCGCGGAGAATATCCATGATCCGCCGGCAAATATAAAGACGGCCATGACGATCACTATCGAATAATCTACACCTCGTGATGAGTCAAGGTCTTGTGACCATACATGACACTCACTCATGGTTTGCACATTGGCTGTCTGTGTGTATGGAAAGAGTAGCATGACGACCATAAATGCTACCCAGATAATACCTATCCAACCGATCGGGAAAGACCACCATCCAAGATTGAACGGGCCAGGTTGTAGTTTGTCCTTTCCCCAGGTCACACGACAGTAGATGGGCGTCACGTATGAGATATATAAGCCTATTACGGATGCTCTTCAAAGCAACAATATTAGCATAATGACTTGAAAAAAATCCCTCGACGTACGATGCCAATGAATTGAATGCTGCCGTGGAAAATACCAATATCCCACAAATGGCAGAGAGCAGTATCGCAAACCATACAGCATTCACTGGCGTCTGTGTCGTGTGGTTGATGCGCTTCCACCATCGCGAGCCAGGAAGAGCGTTGTCCCGAGAAAACGCAAAAATGACGCGTGAGGCGTCAACAGTTTGTGAGCATCCGCAAAGGTACTGTCCGGAAATTAGATATTTGAGCATGATCTTTTTTGTAAACGCACTTTCCTGTAACACTGCGATAGAGCACCAGAGGGTGAGAGCACCTTTCTTCCCCAAGACATTCAAATATACTTGGCCAAGGGGGAGCGCTAGTTTTGACTGCAAGATGTCTGGAACCGAGTTGGTAGCATAGGAAGCAGCGATGTAATAAAGCCAGCCCAAGATCTCAGTTCCAGCAACCCCAACCAAAATCGCAATAGGTGCTGCACGTGCAGCTCCAGCAGTTTCTTCAGCGATATGGGCAGCAGAGTCATCTAGATAAATATGGTTAGGTATGTGCTTCTTGAAGTATACAATCGCGTTGCTACGCTACTTACAGCCTGTCAATGACCACATGGGCGATGTAAAAGCGAGAATGAAGGCCCAGACATCTGAACATGCTTCCTGAGGCACCGAAACGCATTAAATTTGACACACTTACTATTGCTCCATCCGGTGTTGTTCTCGAACTTTGTCCACGCATCCATTGACGAGACTCTCTGATCACCGGCGCAAACGAGTAAGGAGACAATTGCCCCAATCGTTGTAGTCACTGCGTAGAACATTGTGAGCCCAAACTAATTTGACGCCTGCTCATGCGACTCACGAATGAGTACCATAGTCACAACTGTCATTCGGGCGAGAAGACGAGTTCCAGCTGAGCAGAAAATCGCTTGTGTGATGTGGATAGCCTGGATTGGATACATTATTAACAAGAGAGCAAAATGATGAATGTGTCACGAGACCGTTAATATGCCAAATGTCGCACCCGACCCCAGGACCACTGCGCCATCCGTGCCCATTGCTATTGCTGTGGTGATGAGTTCTGTGCTACAAGGCATACATGAATTCATCATTCATAAAAGTTAAAAATGTACACAAACCAACTGAAATTAATGGAGCAAATCAAGGTTACTTGTCCTGTGATGTTACTCCATCCGGTTATCCAAGACGCAAGAGCAGACTGTTCCTTTGAAGCCATTTTCGCTGAGAAATAGTACAGCCCAGCGCTTGTTCTACCGCAGGGGGTGAGGCATGATTGAATAGTGATCAGAAAGACTTACGGCATAGAAGAAGCCAGCTCTGCCATCGACGCAGCAACACACATGACGAATATGCACGCTATGGGCCATGCCCACACCATAGCAAAATGGCCTCCTGAAGAGATAGCAAGTAAACTCCTGCTTCCATACATGCCACCGTGCACCACTGACCTGAAAGCAAAGGATAGGAATATCCAGTAGTGACTCCACAAGATGCAGCCAAGATAGCCATCGAGAATGAAATGGTCTCTAGCAGCTGTACCACAAAATCAGGTCTGCGCCAGGCCAAAAAAAATTGCGATACCGAGAATTCCCGTTTAAACTCGCTCTTGTAGCCAAGCTTGCGGAGTAGAATGTTATCTTCTCGGTGAACAGGGGGGACGTCCTCATCGTGGCTATTGACACTGACGAACTCAGTGACAATGCCGGCGTCTTTACGCTTGACCATTTTAATGAAATAATAAGATTTTAAGAGGGAAAATTTTGCGAATGTGGGTCCGTTGGAGAGGCATTAATCTGCCAAATATATAGAATGGGACTGAAATTGATACCGCATCGCAGATAAAGAGAACATACCGTCACTGATTGATAATTATATTCGAGATAAGAATTCCTGGGACAGTAGACCAGGAAAAACCGTGCTCTTATCTCGTTCCGTATGGCCCAAGCTGTCACATCACGATGATAGATCTTCTGACGCGTGTCGCAACGGGACACGCTTAGCTTGATAGGACAACTTTTGCAGGGCTTGGCAACAGCGGCACATTGTCTGGTTTCCAAATAAGGCAAGCGAGCAAGCTGGTTTTAGATTCCGCGCAAAACCTAAAGACGACGACTTTCAAGAACATGATACCACGGGCGGCGTTGAGCAAGACTCTACGACACTTCAGCTTATCTGCTCGCGCGTGCGTGCACATTTCTCATATCGGAAAAACTCCCATCCCAATTCCACCTAATGTCACCATCACCCAGTCTCAAACTTCGCTCGAAGTCAAGGGTCCTCTCGGCTCCACGTCCGTTCCGCTGGAATCATACATGAAGCTCGCGTATCCCCAAGAGAATGTGCTGACAATAGCCGTGGAGGATGCAGAGGTAAAGAAGCAACGGTCAATGTGGGGTCTTACACGGACGCTCATAAATAACGCGGTCGTCGGAATGACGGAGGGTTTCACCGTTCCCATATACCTTGTGGGTGTCGGATACAGAGCTGCGTTGGAGGACGATCCGAGAGGAACGACAAATGGTGGCAATGGCCAGAGGCTCAATATGAAACTGGGGCATTCTCATAACGTCTACGTCCCAATTCCTGCCCATATCAAGGCAGACGTGCCTTCTCCGACGAAAATCACTCTCTTTTGCACGGACAAGCACTTGCTTGGTCTTTTTGCTGCACGCATACGGAAATGGCGTCCACCCGAACCATACAAAGGCAAGGTAAGCATATCTTCGACTACAAATTTTAGGGAAAGAGGAGACTGATGCATGGTCAGGGTGTTTTCATTGGTGATGAACAAATTCGTATCAAATCCGTCAAAAAGAAGTAGTCTAGCTTTTGGTTCCGTACAGGTCTTAGACTCGACTTGCGCTCATACTTATCATTGCATGCATGCAATAGAAGTCATGTCTTTAATAAACACCACGTAAATTTAGCTGGTCTGAAATTGGTTTGGCTTTGCGTACGATAAGTAGTCACGTGATACGAGCTCCTCGCCTGCGGTGTATCGTGTAGCTCGCCTTTTGTCACGTCCACTTGGTTTGCACAGATTATTATTTTTTTGCTTATCCGGTGAATACCTATCGACATTCCTTGAAATGCCAGCAGAACTCTGCCCACCATATGCGCCATTTTTCGGCTTTGCAGGTGTTGCTTCAGCTGTAAGTCACCGCAGTTAGAGTGCTTGCGTTCAGTTCATTATAACAGTCCTCCGTAGATGATTTTCAGCAGTACGCTATAGCTCTGAGCTCTCAATTGTTACCTGATGCACTCAAATACAGCGGTTGGTGCTGCGTTCGGAACGGCAAAGGCTGGAATTGGTATTGCAGGCCTGG
>QLOO01007944.1:0-18651 GCA_003313855.1 Suillus sp. MG131
TGGCCACAAATGTTATTTGAAGATACGAAATATTGGTCTCAAAACACACCGGACAGGGTTGCGCCAGTCTTACTCGCAATGTGAAGAATATGTAATAATGCTGATAGGACATATATGAGCGACCATCACGCGAGAATTCTGAACTTCTCCCAACCTTCAGTGTCAGGCTTAGGTTCTAACCCTGCTTCCATGAGGCGAAATCCAGCTAGCCGCACTGGCAAGCCTGGCGTTAAGTGAAACCAATGATAGTAAACAAAGGAACTTACAAGCGGCGACGACAACGCGGCTGTCAGGCGCAGAGCCTTGACGGACCACGCCGGACGCATTCCACAGGCTGACACCTAAAGCGAGACATTTGAGGTTTCATGTTTGTTCGCACTGCTGCCGAACAATGATACGAACCTTCCTGATCAAGAACATCTGATAATTGGCTCTTTTTGCTCGACCTGAGGCGCTGTTCTGTGAATGACTGTGCAAGCGAAGCAATCTTATGTAAATCTCTGCTTATGGTTTCATCCTTTGTAGATCCGTCCTTCAGCTTTGTTTTGATCTTGATCAGGAGTTCTTGGGTTATAGCGGGAAGCATTAGGAGTATGAATACGTCTGATGGAGCCGGAGATTGATACCTTTTATTTCGTCACAGAGTTCCTGTGGACTCCGAGCCCGACTCTTCTTCCCTCCAGGGGACATATCACAATTCTGATAACAAAATATGGGTGTAAGGGCTTGTAAGGCGTAGAAGCGCGTCTCGTCACAGCGTAACGTGGTGTGACGAAACGCGTTCATCGGTGTAACTCCAAACCCGGTCGGTTAACTTATCCATTTCTCAAATTCGGTTTATCCTTGGACTTGCAAAAAAAATATTTTAGAACTCGTTTCTACCGTCTACGGCCGCCATTAGTTGTCATTATGGAGTTAGATCACAAGCCCGGTGTGGAGGAGCTCAAAGCAGCCGCAGCATGGAGGGTTCGTGTTCTTTTGCATGGAATATCGACATTGAAATGATGGCATATCGTCAGGAAGCTCGGAGGGACGGGATATTCGCTGGCTTGACGTCGGGCCTAGCAGGAGGCAAGTTTTGATATCATAATTCACGTGCCATGTGCCTCGTAACGGCCCGTCTGATATCTGATGCCTGCGTCACAGCGCTGGTAGGCTCAAAATTTATGGGCTTTGGCCGGAATAAAACTATTATCAGTGGTGCTTGTGAGTCTGCCCAAGAATCATCACCCATACTAAGTCATGACTAATATGAAATTCGATTGAAACGAACTTGTCTGAAGTGACGGGTTTGTTATCCGGTTACTTCTTCACCCAGGCGTTCCTTTCCTCCAACATGGCCCAATTGAGATCAAAATCTGTCTCGTCAGACACTGAAACCGAGCCCTGGGCCCACAAATAATTTGGATGGCCATCATTATTAACCTGTGAGTTGGCGATTGTGCATGGCATTTGTACGAGGCGTCGAATCTGTCAAATGTAACTCCAAATGGTCTGCATGCTATTACTAGGCGTCGTAAGGAACAACTCCGAATGAAAGCCCTCATTGTCAATGCCTTTGTGGAACGGAAAAGATCCATGTGTATCTATCGGACTGGTATCCGTCTGATTCAGGATTCTAGCCGTGATATGATACCTACACATGCCATTTTGGTTGCAGTGGTGATGGACTACTCCGGGATGAACGCTAAATACCCTCTCATGAAGTTAGGTTGTTTCGTCACACTGGCCAACCTATTTCTGAGCTGCACCGTTCGATTACGGTGAGAACGTTTCCAGAACTTAAGTCTCGTTACAATGAGGACATAGGGGCACAAAGTACTGGGAAATGGACTCATCCCAGAGGCACACGGAACCACCCGTGCTATTACCACGATATCAACTCATACTTGTAGCAGGGGCATCAAAGGCCTTGCGCGCGATCTGTAATAGGGCTCCGATGACAGGATGGGGACCGCGGAGTGCGGAACTGGCCATGATGTTAGGCATGATACCGTCATTCTCACTGACCTATGCGGGAAAAAGATGGCTTCTGCGCACATGCATCCCAGACTCGGAAGATCATTGACATCGAATTTTTAGGCTGTTTCGGCCATAGATCTGTCCAGCCGCACCAATAAGAACACCGTAACTGGACAGTTGCCAACCTGCCGTTGTTAGTCGACTTAATAAGTACATCACATCAAGTTCTTATAGCTTCACAAGTAATCCCATGAGCTCCGACGGCTTCGAAGTATGGTCAGTTTAGCATTCTTTCTCGTACAGTAGTAGCTAACTATGAGGGTTAATGTAATCTCGGATCTCTGCTGACAGAAAGTGGAAATGTAAGTAAAATACAAATGAGGATGCCGAAAATGTATGTCAGTGTCAATGAATGAATGATATTGCGTGCAACGAAATGATATGGCGAAAGTGCTAAGTAAGTTGAAGTTCGATGTGAAAGGGAACCGATGAAATGCAATAACCATGCGCATTAAACAGAAAGGAGTAGCTGAGGACTATCTGCCATAAGACCAATTATAAGGATATACGAATGATTCCCGCTGACTAGAAGCTGAGTAAAAATGGACGCCAGGTGGCCCTGCGTTGGCGAAAGGAGTCGACGGAGCTACGTTTTCCCGCAAGGGAGGTAATTGCAAAGAATTTTCGCCATACGAAGGAGGTCGAGCCAGCTTACGAGACCAGACAGCATCATGCAGGTGAGGAAGAGGCACGGCTCGCACGTCGACGTGTATCTCGTAAGGGCTGACAGACTCGGACTGAATATCCTGTGGCATGTAGGAAGTGGGCGGATAAGATGGCAAGGGCGGTGGCTGAGGCTGGTAACACCGCAATCGGGTTTTGCGGCGCACCCTTTCCTCTTCCGCTGCATAGTCAGTTGATGACCCAGCAAGCGAGTAATAATAAAGGTTCTACCACGAATGTGAGACAAATCATGTGAACTGCGGAGAAAACACTTACTTGAGGGACGTTCACGGGTCCTTCCGCAGAGTACGCAGCCACCAGAGTTTGCGGGCGTGTATCACCTTGGTGTGACTGACTGGACTGTGCGGACCGTACCGAGTGTGGCGATGATGATGATAACGACATCTTGGCAAAGGACTGCAAAGATTCAACTGGTGATGCCGAATGTGGGGCAGCTGAAAAATTTGTCTCCGGAATTTGCAAAGTCATGCCAGTGGGACGTTTCAAGGGCGGTAATTCATGGAATGACGACGAGGTAGGTGAGAACGCGTCTGCAGCCGAGCGTTTCAAACCGGGGGCAAGACACGGCGAGACAACGGGGTTTGGTGGCGTCAGGTGATACGAGGACGAATATGTACGAGGATGAACGGGTTGTTCGGGCGAGGTTGAACGTGCGCGATGGGATGTCGAGTGGCACCTCCACCTGTAGGAGCGAACTGGTGCTGCGGACATCGGTTGAGTATGGCGAGGGGTCCGATGCCGGGCGCGAGTATGACGCCATCTACGACACTCTCTTTCTTTGGCGTGGACAAGCCCCCTCAATAGGTGCATCCATGATTCGTACGTCTTCTTTGAAATGTAAAGGTTGAAGTCGATGCCTGACAAAAATTCCTTCTCCATTCGGGTGATTTCATTCAACTCAATACCCGAAACCTCAGACCACGTCTTGTTGGTGTACGTGTTACTGGAACGACACTTGAGAACACAATGACGGAGATAGGCACAGTGAACTCACTCGTCAAGAAATTTATTTGCCATCATGAGCGCGGCGACTGCGATGCGAAACTCACTTCCCGGTAAACCAGCAGTGAAACGGTTTCGTTCTTTGAGTCGCCATATGTAATGGAGAGACAGGACGATCACCGATTGGCTGACCTGAGTAGTTTCTAGCAACTTATGCATAAAGGTCACAAAGGTGGGTGTCGCAGTAAGATGAAGAGAGGAGGTAGCGGCAGGAATTTCAGGGGAGTAGGGAGGAGTGAGTGGTTGGGTGGATGTAGAACTCGAAAGCGACACAGAGAACCATAGGTAGCATATCATTTCGCAAGTTTTCTCTGCGATATAATGTGATGATCTCTTTAAAGAGTCATCAAACCAATCAATTGGGCGAGGGACATCTTCGGACGCTGCAGGTTTTTGCTGAAAGGGATGCGCGTGCTGGACCATCTTGTCCGCATATGGTTGCGGTGACGCGTGAGCGACGTGCACCGGTCGCGACCAGGTCGACGCGTCTTGAGTACGCGGAGGTGTTACTTTTGCTAGATCAAAAGCTGAAGATGACAATAAAAGGAAGAAACACGTACGTGGATGCATGTATGAGACCTGACGATCAAAGTGAGCAATGGGAGGGAGGGACGTGACCTGTGGTGCACCGAGCCTCGGTAGAGAAGCGGACATTGGAGGAGTCAGGAGACCTAATGGACGCCAAGTTGACCAGGTCGCCAGGAGTTCAGTGGGTAAGGACGGACGTGAGGATGAGCCCATTTTGCAAGGAGTTAATGGCAGAGATGGAGGAGTATAAAGGGCCATGAGGAAGATTGAACTTCAGTTCGGGAGGGCTAGAGATGTAAGTGTCGGGATCATGAAGATATATAAAAAGGAAATGTCGTATGTATTGCTTAGAGGTGTAAAATTGGCGGACATGGTTGACATATTCCGCTTAGAGACAAAAACAGGGGATACCGTGTCTAGCCACCCGGAATGCTAAGGGTTGAGTGAGTTGATTGAATTGGAAGAACTACAAAATTGCAGCGCCTCCGAGCCCGCTTCGTAGTCTTTAGTAACAGCTCGCGCTCCGTTAGATCTTAGACTTTTTTTTGCTAAGATTGACTTGTACATTGGTCTGATTTTCACAGATTTAACCTTAACATTTTCATCGGCATCAACGGCATGGGGGATTCCCCAGGGATTCCCCATAGCCTTACCACTAACCCACTTCCTAGTTTAGCAATTTGTAGTCACATGACTTCCTTGGCCACCTACTACTGCTCACTTTCACTTCGATGCCGCTTTTGTCACCTTCCAGAACTCATTCAAACTCACTATAAATTTACTGACCGCGGCCAATTCCATCGACGCCGCGTCTCATCGTCTCCTTTGTTCGTTGGAACAAGTACCAGCCACGATCTCGGTTTCACCCCTTCTCGGCCCCACGTGACTTGGCGTCTGCCAACACCGGAACTTCCCCTGTTCCAGTTCTTGAGTAATTACTAAAATAGGCACGCGGCAATTTCGTTAAAAAGTCGGTGTTTTTCTTGAAATATGTAAAATAATTATGACAGATACAATGGAGACTCTGGGCACTTACCTGCGGCTCTTTGTCGCCACACCCGGATCTGAGTCCGGACTCGGTCAAGTCACATCAATCTGTCAGGGAAGCATGTATCACTCAGCGGGCAACTTCGCGCTAGTGTATCCCGCTTGGCAAACGGAGTAATCGCCTACTAATCATCTATCATATTTTTTGCACCGACTAAGTACGAGAATCAACTCTAAAAAATCTTGGTCCGACGCCGTTAGGATGCACACTGCAATGGGCAAGAACCAACTTGAAAGATCATGTTTTCATCAAGCCCGCGGTGCTCAGCTGTGACGTGAGATTTCTGCTGAGAAACTACTAACGATCCATAGCAATGGCATGCGACTTCGGAAAGTGATTATACTACCTTCAAAGGCGGTAACTTTCCGGTCCTGGCCCATCCAAAACAGTTATTTCTATTAATT
This sequence comes from Suillus sp. MG131, assembly GCA_003313855.1. Lineage (NCBI taxonomy): Eukaryota > Fungi > Basidiomycota > Agaricomycetes > Boletales > Suillaceae > Suillus > Suillus sp. MG131. The sequence continues at coordinate 5,689 of QLOO01007944.1, forward strand.
TACAGACACCCTTCTCCCGTGATTGAGTCGGATGCTGTGCCGATCGGATACAGGACTACCGTCATGCTGGACACACGAAAAAAGCCAACAAATTACCTTTTGTCTTAAAATGGGGGTTCCGTGCATCCACCTCAGAGCCATGATACATGAAAAATGTTCTGGCAGAGATGAAGACGAATTATGGTAACGTGGAGGTTCGAATGGCAACGCACATGTGAATAAGGTGCCACTTTCTGTCAAAATGTCATGGTAAACACTCGCGGCAGAATTCAAAAACAGCCCTTCTAAGTGCTCAGTCGTTCTTTGGAAAATATTGCAAGGTTCAATGTGACAAGATGAGATGGTAGTACCACCTCTTACCGGTCTGAGATCAAGGGCCAGCTAATGTCATGCCGTTTTTACAAAACATCCGATTGAAATCACTTAGTATGGATAGCACCAAGATAGCTACAGCATGCCGTGGCACGCCCATTCATAGTGCACGCCCCGAGTAGCGATACGAATCTTCTTGGTGAACCACGCGTGCCCGAAGTGAAAGATCATGAAATTACTACAAAGGCTTGACAAAGGCATTATTTTCATAAAGTCCCCGTGGTGCCTTGTGGCGCACAGCCACGAACACTTGACCTGGAAAAAAAATAGATAAGATAATTCAATGTAATATTGATCAATAGATATCGCCGCGTCAGGCCAGGCCACGCATTGTCCCGTAATTATTATAAAAGCCGTAGCTCTCAGGAGCGTTTCAGGAGAATTCGACAACGTTCCACATAGTAGGGGGTATGCTACGGAATCATCGCACGGACTTTTCTCACTATTGACACCTTGTGGCTAAGGTACGTGAGGGTACAAATAAATTTTCGTCATGGAAGGCTGTTTTACATTTGGGGCGTGAGTTGGCTAATGTAGTATATAAGCTCTCGCTTGATTGATGAAGCTGAGGCAGGTGGCAGGGCTAGCATGGGCGGCGGTTGGCAAAGATGGGAAGCAATCGTCAAACGCCAATATCATCACTTCGAAGTTCATCTTCGATATCAGGCCAGCCGCAGCGGCAGGCGAGGGGTTAATTGAACGTAACTTGATCCGGTAAGCCCAGTCGCATCCATAGAATTGCAAGTATTAAGTACAAGTCCCCGCAGACGCCATTGCGTTGATTCCTTGATCACTTGGCACAAGTCGACACTGATTTCTATGCGCCCGAAGCGGAGAATGTGGCGTACATATGAAGATTTGGAGTGAACGCCGCATCATGGACTTTCAGCGGGTTTGCTGTACTGAGTCAGTGTCCAGAATGGACTGTAACCTACTTATAGGCGCTCCCCATGAACTTTGACGGATTTGGCAAACAACCATGGCCCCATCGCTACGCAACGGGCTGACCGGCCCCAGTTTGACGTCTTCTCTGCCGCATGTACAAGTCTGCAGTATAGCTATCACGCGTGATCCAGTCCATGGAGGCGAGAAAACCGTAGCCAAGTTGGCCGGGACGCAAATCACAGAAACCATATCGACAATTGACAATGCCACGTTCAATCATGCATATACATATGCCATGGCCCTGTTTGGCTAACAACGATATTAGCCGCTACTTTCCGCAGCTCAGACCAAATGGATCCTACGCTTGTACCCATAATCACCGAGGCATTTCACTGTCGCTAAAATGACATCTTGGTCGAATTTCGCCCGCGAAATGAGGGTGGACCCGTTTTTTGAAATATCGGTCGAAATGGCCATTGTGAAGGATGTGCGGTTTCGCCGAGGCTGCGCAGTGCGGGCTCAGTACTTTCCGCATGGGTTCCGCTGTAGGAAGTCATTCGAGAAGCTATCCATAGTACTAAGCTGTGGCACCAAAATGGCTGAGTCTGCCTGCCATCCGGATCTGATAGTAAACAAACCTTGCCAAACTCGTGAGTACGTGACCCTGCGGTGTCATATCATACATTTGATGAACGCAAGGAAAAGGGCGTCTGATCTTCGGCTGTGGCCATTGATCTGGCGGTAACGAACAAGACACCCAGTATCGGACCAGAGCTTATTTGTGGACAATAGAACCATGGAGGTATCTTAGCAGACGGACTAGTACTTGAACTCTGTAGTCAAAGGCCTAGAATGTTAGGAAACTAAAATGCTCTAAATACGCTATCAAGTAAGGTTCTGTGCCAACGCGGCTGTTGGGCCTAGTAGTTGGGGTTGAAAACTTCTTGCGAAGAATCTCAGCCGGTGTGTGCGTTGACTCGAAACGGGCTATCCGAAATAAATCGCCTGTTATGAAACGAGCTTGAGAACGACGGAGCAAGACCGTTACCCCATCCATGGGAGTGGGCGTATAACTCAAGCTCAGTTAGCCAGTCTTCAGAAACTAACGGCTTACTCCCAAAGGAGATACTTCTGTTATGCTCCAAACTGAATAGTCAAGGTGACGCACTGCATTCCCGAAATTCCCACATAGATCAGCGTGTGGGCGATGTCGTCAGTACTACATAGTGTTCCGGTGTTCGCAGAAGTCATGATCAGACTAGAAATACGAGGGGTGTCTGCATTCGAAGAGCCGAGTTCTAATACTGATACTTGCAACCAGTCATATGAGCCGTTGTAGTAATTATATACACGTGTTTGTGCACGGGTGTCATGGCGGGGCACGTGGTATTCAGACTAAGGATGTCAGAAACAGTTTAACAAAGGCAATCCAGCGCCTGCGCAGTGCACGTACATTCTGCCCACAGTGCGGCGGAATCGTAAGTCATATGTAGGTGATCCGTTATTTACGTGTGACATGGTGGGAGATATCAAATGTGTACCGAGTCTGACCAGGTGCACGTTTCGTAAACAAAATGCGGATCTTGCAGTCACCGGTTACCTGCTCCTCAGTCCGCAAAAGGCCATCCAACAACCGAACCGTACGACATTGACAATCCGTCGCGGGCGGGGTATGGGCCAGCTATACATTTTGCAGTGCACATGAACGCACACCCAATCAGGAATTGCCTTGCAATGAAGCAACTGAAGGCGGGCCGCGGCGTAAACAGTTATAAGTAATCAGAACCGATGTCCTCGATGAAGAGTCCTTGGGGAGCCATATTGAAATGTTCATGCAAGGTCACCAAGGCAAAAGAAGTCTATTAAAAAAACCGTTCCAAAAACATGTCTTCGCCGTGGAATCGGGTGTGGAAGTGGTGTGGTGTGTCGTGTCGTTGACTTCATTTCAAGTGGACATAATGAGCGTACTGGCTGTCTCTGATCGACGAGAACATGTCCTAGAAAGACCACATGTATACAGGAGACAAGTCGTCAATTCTTTGTGGGTTTAGGGAGAGACCAAGCATGCAGGAGGTGGCGTGGGATCCCAATCCAGCCTTGCAGTCGTTGTCTGCCATCTCGGCTTGAACGTGCGCATTCACATAGGGCGACGAGCCCGCTCTGACTTTTCACACTATACCCGCCAGGCGGTCTACCTGCAGGCCAGCTACCTGAAGACCCGCCAGATATCCTGTTCGAATTCAATCAATCACGTTCCGCTCGCTTTTGTTCAATATCTTCACAAAGCACGTTTGAACCCCACCAGCTGCCAGAGCACACACTAAATATCACCCGACATTCACCTATCAAAAGCTCGCAAAACACCCCTCTAATTACTCATATCTAGACCGAGCCATGACCATCACATTTGGCTCCTTCGATGGAGTGTGCAGCACTGCTGCTCTCGTTATTTGTCCATTGATGGGCACCTCTGGACAAGGCGTAGAACCTACATGCTACTCACGCAACGTTCAAATCGGCCAGACCCTCATTTTCCAGCCTTGTATGTATCCCAAGACCATGGATATGGTGCACTCACTAATCGAGGCTGACTTTCATCCGTTTAGCTACATGTTTTGTCCACATCGTTGCAATAATCATGACAGCAATTATGATCTATCACATTCGCTCAAAGTATACCGCAGTGGGACGAAAAGAGATTGTGATGTTCTTTTGGTTGTACATGGTCATTGAACTTCTCGCAATGTTTATGGACTCGGGAATCATACCGACGTCGAACGTCAGCTATCCCGTGAGTTCTCATATGGAGTCATGCGATGATCTTATACCAATTGTACGTAGTGGTTCGCTGCAGTTTATACAGGTCTAGTAGCAGCTGCCTATTGCTGTCTGCTTATAAACGGTTTTGTTGGATTCCAATTCGCTGAAGACGGGACGCCTCTTTCGCTTTGGCTCCTTCGGACATCCTGCTTCGCCGTCTTCGGAACTTCATTCTTCATCTCTATCGCCACCTTCAAATCTTATGTTTCATTCTCCCCGTCAAAACCCATCGCGCTCTTCGTCATTTACCTCATCTGGCCCATCCTGTGTGTCGCCACATATACCATATCGCAGCTCGTTCTTGTATTCCGGACTCTTGACGACCGCTGGCCCCTCGGTGATATCATCTTTGGGATCGCGTTCTATGCGATCGCTCAAGTTCTCCTGTTCGCTTTCAGCGTCACCATATGTGATGCCATCAAGCATTACTTGGATGGCCTGTTCTTCTTCACCCTGTGTGTTTTGTTGAGTGTTATGATGGTCTACAAATATTGGGACAGTATCACGGTAGGTTTATTCCCGAATTGTCCGTTCCGCCCATATATAATATTTTACACAGCGCGAAGATCTCGAGTTCTCTGTTGGATCTAAAGCTGCGGTTTGGGAAGTTAAGGACCCACTTCTCACGGCTTCAGTTACAGCCCCTAGTACAGACTACGAGGAGGACGCATCAAGCTACCACGCTGGCGCCGCGAGCCTTGTAGGCGGCGTTAGTGGTACACAATATTACGGCGGCAAGCAAGCATATGGTGCTCAGGGTGGTTACGGACAAGGGGGATACGGTGGCGCTCGAAGGGCTTATCCACCAACATCTGAAGGCTATTGAGGACTTTGAAAAGGACTATTACGTGAGTGTAGATATGGACAACAGTAGTTCACGTTACTTTCTACAGACACAAGCTTTAATTCACTCTCATGATCAGGATGTTTCATCAGTAAATAGGTCATGCAGATAGATACTTCATACCGTTTCGGAGTTCGGCCGCCCGAGCCAGATCATTACACTATCTCGCAGGACTCGGATGTTGCTCTAGATATCTAGATGAGCACAGATCTGAGCATAGATGGAATTTATCTTTGGACGTTTGAACTATCATCGACGATCACGCCACTTTGCGGTTTGGGATCAGTACGAATGCATATATTCCGTACACATTCAACTGTGCTTCGAATCTGATGAACGCCCCGTACCATCGTAACAAAAAATGCGCTGAAAATGCATTCAATCAGGCTGTACAGATCGCCGTCCTTGACGATATCATCATGACCTAGGCCTGAGCTCCGGTACAGGAGTTTCCCGTGTGTTTCCTTGGAAGATTGCGGCAGCACAGGGGATAGCTAAGATTCGTTGACAATCACATGCAGCGATGAAATCCATGTTGATTTCTGATGATGATGATCAGATGCGGGTGCCGGAGATGCACCATGTCCATGTACCTGGCAAGACCACCTAGAGTCCGCATTACGATCTGCCAATGAGGGTGTCGGACCGAGTGAGGGCTGTGAATAGCGTCAATTCCAAATTTCAACAGGGGATAGGGATATTTTGCGGGGTGACGAGTCCAGATACATGTGGTCGAAGGCGTACCCTGGTGTACCTCGACACGGAACTATGTTCGCAACATCCTAGTACACAACCCGCATGGTGAGATGGAAAGGACATAATATGATTTGGTCTCATGTCAACGTTGCGCATTACATTGTTGTGGTTACAACAAGTCTCTTTTAGAGAGGTCACTTTTATGGCTTTAGCCGGCCCCCTGGTCAGATCAATGAAAATGTCAGATTTTTCATAGAAGCAGGGCGTCCGGGGCTACCGCATTTGATCGTCCTTTGTTGCATGCTACGCCCAGTGTCGGTACTTAAAAACTCGATGGGACGAATACACCGGTCGCGCGCTTGTGGCGTGTATGTATCATAATTTGTAGATGGTGAATAGATAAGGGCGCTCGTGAGTCGTGATGATGATGCACTTGCACCGCACATGAGTAAGGCTCTCCACGCTTTACACCGGCGGATCCAAAACATCGGTAAAGCCTCGGGCATCAATATTAATGATGAGGTACCACGGGTCGAACTGGAATGGATGCAGGTTTGGATGCAGTCCGCTTCCAATGAATTCGAATGGTTTTCCCAGATGTTTGTCACAAGATCGAGCCATCGACATCGTACTGAATGAACAGCCACGAATTGATGTGTCCGTTATAGTCAGCTTCGACGAGCTCCTTGGATGTAAAAATAACACCAGGGGATGCGTTTAATTCCGAATACATGGACGTCGGGTCTTTTGGGTGTTCTGTGCACCCGAAACGACACGTACATTGTCCAATCTAGGCTGAAGAACTATCGTCTTTTGGAAGGCACTCGAACGTTTTGTTGCAAGTGATGTTAATAAATACATATTGAGAACGAGAACAGGGATCCAATTTCGAAACAAGATACCGAGTTACGATAGTTGTTGTAATCGCATCGTTCAAGACGAATGGGTCAAGTCCTATTTTGGAATCTAAATAATTCCTCAGGCGCTGGAAACGAACAGGGTGTGTTAGCGCTCGAGAACGATGCTACATCATAATTATACCTGTCTGTCGTGCGACGCTTAGAGATCTGACCCCGAAGGTGGGGCAAAACTCTGTGTTCGACGTAACACGTTAATCAGTCTGTGTGTGAGGAAAGCGATAGTCTATCGCGTGTCCAACTATCCATAGTCGTGCCGCCGTCGAGTCATGACCAAAAAAAGCGAATTGAAGTCATATGGAAGTTGCGAATGATCGGGTATAGCTGCGACGAGCGGGAACATCGTATGTCGCAAGCTTCCAGCTTTCGCAGGCAGGAGGAGGTCAAGTCCAAACTGGCCGTCAGTCACTAGACTCACGACACGATGCGCAGACATAGATTGATTTTCAACACGTGATTGACGCGTTGTGATCATTTATTCAGCGGGCAAGCACGCACAAATATCGCCAGTATAAATATTGCGGGATATCCAGGAATTGTCCCATCGAAAATCTTGCCAGCACGCCGTACACCTTGCGACGACATTCTGCCAATATCATGATTTCTACGGCTTTTTAGGTTTGTTTTAGATTGCTTTGCGCCTAGCTAACACAAGCATAATCTCAGTTCCTCAGGAAACTGTTTTGCATCCAATCCGATCTGGACCAAGGGAAGTATCAACCGGTCTCGTTGTGTCAGCATTCAAGTCAACAATCATCTTGATCCTAGCCGCCGTCGATATATCTGAGCAATGATACTAGTGCACTCTCCACTGGCAGGCACATTCACAATGCCATCCTGACTCATGCTGCGCCCAGGCTGTTCGGAATGGTATGCCCAGGATGTAAGCTACATCAAAGTACTCCAGATCATCACCCGTCCGTGAGTTTTGTAACTCCAGTTCCAGCCCAAACGTTCTTTCTACCATTTCAGTCATCTTCATCATTATCGTCACCTGTATTCAGATCAATAACGCCCTGCGACATCACAACTGTAAATGCCTCTATCACATTGGATACTACCACTGTAGCCTGCGATGACGACCACTCGGAAGATGTCTTGCTACCATTTCAACTTCATTTATCGTCACCAATACTAGAATCAACGCCCTGCGGTAACACTACTACCCTCGATCTGAATCTCGCCACATGTAACCGACTCTTGATCACATCCAACACTACTCTGGTAGCCAGCAATGATGCATTATAGATGATGACTGCATCGATGTCCCAGCCCCAAGCACAATTATCGACATTATTAGCCCCTTCTGTACGCCATGTATTCACCCACCTATTCTACTAGTCAAATGCTAGACAATCCCTACGTCTATTACTAACCATTCTCTACTCGAATACACACCTCACGGATGCCTTGCTTCAGACAATAACGAAGATCGCCGACTCCCTCGACAGCAAGCCGTCTGTAGTCTCCAATGACAACTTCATATACTTGGAGGGCATCTTCACTGGCACTAATGAAGCAGTGGATACCAAAAACGTTGAACACCACATCGACACCCTACCCTCGCCACCGACAATGCTCTCGTTATCGAAAATACTCTTCCTACGAAAGATGCTCTCGCCATCTGCAATGCTCTTTCTCATCAGCCGAACCTTCGGACACTTGCTCTACTCGATACTAGCTTCCTAATGCCGTTATCTATGAAAGTTGACACTATCCTTTTTGATCCGCCTACTCCACTGATGTGTTACTCATAACACTAAGGCTGCTGCCTCTTGGCTGTACTATCACATGATTTTATCAGCATCACACTGGTCAATAGTTACTATAGCCCTTTGCAAAACGCTAGGTCAAAACGCAAAAACTACAGGTGTATTTGAATTTTTATCTCCGATCGGATGCGTAGGCGTAAAACACTGTTGTCTTGCAACCTCATGACTTCGAACTCATTGTCGAATATTTTTATGCTCGAGCCTACTAATCAGCGCTGCAGTGGGTTCTTGGTTGGAGTGATGCATTGCTAATGCACTAGCTACATCAGCAATGCATCCTGATGCTAGTCTCTCCGACAACGATCTTACAGCAATTTCCCTGATGATCACGCCCGGTCGACCGCAAATGCAAAATCTCGAGAACGGCATTAAGAACAATCGCTGATGCGACAAATCATGAACAGTGCTTTGGAACGCGGTGTTTGTATCACGCCCACAGCAAATTCATTCAAGAAGTCGGATATGCATGGCGTGATCATCTACAAATATTATTACTGAAGTACTCCGAAAGTTTGTCACTGACTGGCTGACCCCACTCCCCTTCAATATGACTCTAGTCTTAAATGATCCTAGCTTGTGGCCGATGATCGAATTTTATCGTGTTGAAAGCTATTTTGCAGGTTCGTGAAGCAAATCGATCGGTCGATGTTGGCTCTATCATTGACATTTGAGTGATTGGTTCCGCAGTTGCGTCCACTGTTGCGGTGATATACGATTGGGGTGAGCAAGACACGGTTGACTAGTAGTTACTAAGGAAGTTCCTGAAGTTTCTATACTACTCCCCAAGCACTAACATTCGAACAAGAGGTGGGTGATGTCATTGCTAGAGCGGCGGTCTCACTACTAATAGTTTTATAGTTTGAACTGGTCTGGGTGAGAGTAATACTATCTTCAAGTTAGCAGGACAGCCGAATAGTTTGCGTTATGAATTCGACATAGAAGCGACGCTGGTCTCTCATGAGTGTCCTATACCTCAGTGTACGTATTTTACCAAGTTACAATTGACAAGTGCGTTTACCTTAAGACATTCTAGCTGCGCTACAGTGGAATTATATACTCTGCGTATGTCTGCGAGGCAAACATGTTGGCACTGTGCTAACAAGCCATCTCTCGTAACCAGCATCAATATGCCGGGTGCGTCTCCCACTCTTCGTTTATTCTGACATGTACCAAATTGTGGCATGTAGCGAGTATCACAACACTCTCCGTGACAGATGCTGTGAGTAATCTGAACAATGCGTGCCATTACCGTCCAACTCACGGTTCTCCCGTGTAGGGGTGAGCGATATTCTCGGCATTGTTGATTAAATGTAACATCTGAACAGCTGTGAGATTGGACTTAGTCCCCAATAAATGCTCATTATTGATTGCGTTTTTCAGGCACTGCTTTTGATTTCGAACAATGGTGGATGTTTACCATCGTAAACATCATCTTGGGCGGTGAGCTACTTAGCTTCAGTGCATCACTATTGCTATGAGCTTGGCTGAAATATTATGCAAGTGATCATGATCGCTCGGTTGCACGCCATGTATCAGCGATCGAGAGAGATGCTCATTTTTCTTGTCGTATTCTTCCTTGCTGTGGCGATTACCAGTGCAGTAATCACGGTAATACAAAGCTCGCATCTTTGGGGAGGTAAGCTTTGGTGATGCCACGAAGAACTTCAGAGAGTGAGGCTCACAAGACACATAACAGAGGAACTCGTCCTCTCCGGTACCTATCAGTGTGCTTACGAGGGAAACGACTTTGTTCTATCAGCCGTCACTTGGGTACTCGGCACTGTATGGGAAGCTCTCGCATTGTATCTTGCAGTCCGGATTGCTATAAAGCATTTCCGTGAACGATTATCGACAGGATCGATTATTAAGGACTGTTTCACGGTGCTAATAAAAAGTCACGTATTTTACTTTGCAAGGTGAGCTCGTTACTTGAAAGACTTATATTTTTAACGCTGAAGCTATGTTCCGTGCGTTCTAGCTTTGCTGCCGTTGCTTCTTTCCGTATTAGCTTCCTCTCTCCAAACCTGCCGGTGCGCTCATCCATTACTGACTCATATGCATCTGACTGCTCCTCAATTGCGCAGAACGAAGATTCCACGGGAGCTGAGCTTTATCACGGTGTTTCGCTCATTTCCGCGCTCTTGCAGATGTTTTTGCTGGGACCGCGCCTCGTCCTTAGCGTCCGAGAACATAGCACTGAGCTCTTAGCCGAATCTGACGATGCAACTAACATGACTACAATTGCTTTCGAGCAGGCACTCGTGTCGACTTGTGATAGTGTGTAGTATGGGAAATGCTTCATGACATTGACATCTTGGCGTCGGTATCATTGCTGCTGTTTAGATTCTAGGGTTTTGTCATTGTAGTGATTAATATGTGTTCTTGACTATGTTTGAGAAATAGCCTTATCCCGATGTGTATTGCTACAGTGTAACTTAGGCTGGCCAGGACGACATCTTATCTTCTGTACTAAATATACAAGCTCGTAGACGGCAAGTCCTCTGTTTACATAAGGCTTCCACTGGCAGTAACTTTCAAACCTGAATCAATGCAAGATGACTGATGCGATCAACCTGCTCACATTTCCAGACACATCCGAGGCATTTACGGCCTACCGATCTACAGTCGTCGACGTCGACGATCGTTCGGCATCTCATCCACGCAAAACCCCACGCTTAGACGCTGACTCCGACTCCGGTTCTGCATCCAGGTCGCGCGATGGTGTCGAAGGCAAGAACGTCGACAGAGGGGGCCCAGTAAGGATTCAAGTCCACGGGTTTGCAGGTTCGCGTTTCATCTTGTTCTCGGGGTGTGGCGCTCACGGGAGGATGATGGGGATTGTAGGTGGTGTCGTCGGATCTGCGTTGAACAAGGTTTATGATAACTTGTTTGTGCGGCTCACGCGCAGCATCAGAGCACTCTTGGAGAAGGGATCTGATGAGATGAGTACGACATATGAAGGTGTCTTCACCGCATGCCGGGGCATCGTGTGTGTTGCTGGGAGGGGCGAGGGACTATATGAGACGTTGAAAGCTGAGATCCATAAATCCGTCAATCGGCTGGCGGAAGAGCTTGAGAAAACCAATAAGGAGGGTGTAGAGTGGATCGGTCATTTCGTCGAGACGTGTGCGTGGTTTGAAGGACAAGTGGTGAGTGACGTACAGCGAGTTTGGGGATTCATTAGGTTGTTGATTCATCAATTCACATAAAGGCACTGCTGGAATCACTCCTTACCTACCTTGATCGTGCTTATGTGCTCAAGAATCCTAGCCTTCCTTCTATTCAGTGAGGTTTCCTTCACAGGAACTATTTCCATGACACATGTGCTGACGCTCGGACCTTCAGCGACCTCGCATTCACTCGCTTCAGGGAGCGCATATTCAGCGGTTATTTCATCGTGGACAAGCTTCAGAAAGGAATCTCCACATGGGTCACATGGGAGAGGAACGAAGGGTACGTTCTTCGATGTCCATTCCACCTATCTGTGCTTACACAAAACACTCACTCATCAACCAGACAAGTACACGTCCACCGCCCATTTCTTAAAAAGCTCGTCTCTCACCTCATTACACATCACGTATACGACGTCATCTTCGAACGACACTTCATCGAGCAGACTCAGGAGTACTTCTCAACAGAGTCTTATCAGATGGTCGAGGTCGAGAAAGCCAAGGCGAAGGTGTTTCTCGCGCACTGCAACCAGCGGACGAATGAGGAGCAGGGTAGAGCGGGGGATGTGATGCTTGATAGTACGGTCGCGCTTGTAAAGGATACTGCAATTCGGGCGCTGTTCGAGGGGAGGCTAGAGTGGATGGCTAAAGAAGGTTAGTGTGACTGAGGTCATGGGATCATCGTAATTGACATAATTGTGCAGTGTTCGTGGGGTGTAGGGGTACTGACCTCAAGAAAACGTATGCGCTATTTTCATCGGTAGACGGCCTGCCTGTGCTTTGCCGGGAGTTCAAGGCTTATGTCCAGGCAGGTGTCTTATCATCTCTTTCCCCAAGCTCGAGCTGATGTATATATGCTCTAGAAAACAGTCCAAGATATCGTGAAAAATGCATCCAAGGACGACGAGATGGTCAACCGTCTCCTCGAATTCAAGTCCTTTGCAGACACAACACTCAAGGAAGCATTTGTCGATCCATCCACTAAGCAAAACAACCAAGACTTTTCCTACGGGCTCATCGATGCGTTCACCAAGGGGTTCAAGGCGCGGCGCAATAAGCCTGCTGAGCAGATTGCGAAGCATGTCGATAGACTCATGCGCCATGGACAGCGAGGCATGTCGGATGCTGCGTTTGAGGCGTTGCTGGATGCTGCTCTTGCGCTCTATAGGTTTACGGATGATAAGGATGTGTTTAGAACGTTTTATCATCGGGCGCTAGCGAAGAGATTGTTGCTGGAGCGCAGCGCCTCTGATGATTTTGAGAAGGCCATGCTCAAGAAACTCAAAGAAAGTATGTAATAAAGTGCCTTGTGTTTGAAGTCGGCTGCTGACCATTGTTGGGCAGAATATGATCCGGAGTTTGGGATGGGAGATCATATGTTCAACGACCTTGCGCTGTCACGAGATATTATGAGGGAGTACCACGCTCGTATCACGGAAGGTAGCACCGCACATAAACTTTCTGTCATGGTTTTGCAACGCAGCGTT
>QLOO01007945.1:0-12351 GCA_003313855.1 Suillus sp. MG131
ATATGTCAATGGATGATTTATTATGAACACAACTGCTCAATGTTTTCTATGGGATCTTCACAGCTGTATTCTATACACTAGAGAACACTAGCTAAAATCACAGAATACTTTTTTGCAGTGTGCAGCTCGCGATACGATGATCAGCGAATTTTGAAACCATTTTGAAAAACCCCGCCAGTGATAGTACGCTAGCCTCGTGCCTCGGCTAGCTTAGAAATACATGTATGTACAAGTATCAAAAAATCAAGGTACTGCAAAGGAGAGCGAACTTGAAGCGCTGCGGGGTAATCAAAATATAGTAGCCAACGCTCCACCGTCGTCCTGACTCAAATCCAATGAACCAAACAGCTTTCCTCCCGGTCCATTTTTGCCAAAGGTGAAGCCGACCCAGACACCTCGGGCTTCTGGCTCTTCTTTTTCCTTCACCTTCTCCACGTTTCGCTGCTTGTCTTTCACTTCAGCGTACTTCGCCATGTCTTCCGCAGAAGTGAAATCGTCATAGTACCCAGTGTCAATCTCTGAGTCAAGAGCAGGCACAAACGGTGCGCGTGTTGAGCGGAGGTCCTCCCACTGCATCCCGTCAAAGAAAGGGTGGCTTGTGACTTGGGTAAGAGTCGAGTATCGAATGCTCGAGTGCGAGATGAGCCTGAACAGGAAACAAGAGATATTCAGTGTTGTCAGACAGCGTGCGGTAGCAAGCCCTTACCTGGTCACGGCATCCCATGCGATATCCGTCAGGTTGAAGATCAAGTCTTCGGGCTTATCATATTCTGGCCTTCGCAGTACCTTCGTCCAGTTTTTCAGGTTTGTCCAAGTCTCCTCTGGTGTGCCGCCGCTGAAAGGTGGAAAACCAGCAAGAAATTCGAAGAATATGCAACCTAGCGACCAATAGTCGACCGAATAAGTGTATGGTTTGCCTCTGAGGACCTCGGGCGCCATGTAGTCGGGTGAGCCAACTATGGAGTCTGCATACCGTGGGTCTTCAGCACGGATGGATTTGTACATGGAGCGGCGTTCTAAGGTAGAGCGATAGACGACTTGGACGTCTTTCACTTTATCGAGCTGAGAAATATTAGGGCGTACAGGATGAAGTCAGGGCTGCATGCGTACCTTCAACTTCATCGATTCAATGCGCTTGGGATTGAGAGCACCTGTGGCAAGGCCGAAGTCAGTCAGCTTGACGTGTCCGGTGCCATCCACAAGAAAATTCTGGAGGCGCTATCAGTACTACGGAGCTTCCCCATGCGACACAGTTTCACCTCCGGCTTCAAGTCACGATGAATGTAACCAAGCTTGTGAAGCTCGTTGACGGCGACAAACATTTCTGAAATATAAAACCTTGCGTGCTCTTCCTTGAGAACGCCAGAGTTGTTGAGGAGAGTACGAAAATCGCCTCCCGGGACATACTCCATTGCTAAATATACGTGTTGTGCGTCCTGGAATGCATAAAGAAGTTTGACTAGCCACGGTGTCTTGGTTGCGGTGAGGATATCGCGCTCCACTAGGACGTGCCGTACCTTGAAATACATCAGTCTTCACGCAAATTTGCTAGTGGGATAACAAACCTCGTCCATCTTGAACAATATACGCTTCTTCATCTTCTTCAGTGCGCATATCTCTCCCGTGTCCTGTTTCCGTGCCAAGAACACCTCACCATAACCACCCTGCCCAACTTGTGCGATAATATGGAATTGGTCAACCCTTAGCTTTGCTCTACGTTTCCTCAGAATAACCCTCTCTCGCCCACAATAAGACTTGAACTCTTTTGCGGACTCGGCGGCTGTTAGCTGCCTTTTGGTGGTATCTGCGTCAAAACGTGCCCTTCTTTCCTTCCTGGATGCGATATATCCAAGGTTCATAAAGTAATAGTCGAGAAAAACTGACAGGAGCATAGACGATGAGATCGCGGAAGGTCTCAAAGTGAGATGCTCACATAGTTGAGCAACGGTGGCCTTGCGCTTGACCTCAGCGCTCTGGAGCAACTCCCTCTCCCAGAGCTGAAATCCACCTGCTTTCACGGTTGTCGCGTTTCGTGCAGTGTCCATCGAAATGTCGTCAGACCATCCGCCACCGCCAGGCTTTGCTGTACCCATGTGGATATCCCGTAGTCCCAATGTAATGCCCTTTGCCGTGTCCATATGTATGTCTCGATATTGAGGTGAATCTGATCTAGGTGGAAGGGGAGCCATAGAACATATCTCAGTTAATATCCTATAAGTTCCTAGTCTATCAATCTTGCTATCGATCTTTGTACAATGAAAGATGAAAGATGAGGACTAGTTCAAGTGCTGTGGTTTGGTTCTTACATGTGCCTATAATTGATATCTAGTTGCCAATACGGTCACATGATGGACGCGTTCAATCTGGATTCTGGTGTCCGAAACTTTGTTGACAATAGTACTGATTGACTATGCCTCAAGTTCGTCCTACTCATATTGATCTTGCTTCGATCCTTGCAGAGCCTAACCCTTCTGTTGACCTGCGCTTGCACGCATATGAAGCTTCCACGTCTAATTTTCTCAGAGCGGTCACCAACTATGCAAATCGCGCAGTAGCAGAAATCACCAAACACAGGAATGCTCAGGAGGCGGACAAGAAACGTTTAGCTGAGAAAACTATTGCAGTCAAGGCTGAAACTAATCAGTGCAAGGTGAAGGAGATTGAGCTACTGGCTGGTACGTGGTCGTGCGTGTTGTGGTGTAATTATGCAGCAATAACGTCTCTCAGTAATGGAAAGGGAAAAGGAGGAGGTCCGAGAAGCCGAAACATCAATTACTGCTTTGAAACGCCAGCTCGCATCCATCCGTGAAACCTGCCAGGCCGTGGATACAGAGATAGAGCAGTATCGTGCGCTAACGGCCAATTTAAAGCGAGGTAGGTATTATCGTTTCAATTTCCTTGCTTACCCTGATCAGGCTACTTTCTGCAGAGAAAGATCGAGAGCGTCAAATGTTAGAGATTCATGCAGCACAAACAGGACCTGAGTTAAATGCCTGCGAAACCCGTCTACGTTGTCATATCGAAGGAATAGAGAAGGACCGGCTCCTCATCCGATTTACACACATCGACAAGATTGATATTGACCGTGAGTTCAGTTTTGTGCTCGACGTTGCATCTAGATCAAATCAAGGTATGCAAGTCAAGGCTTTCTCGAAAGGTGGTGCTTACTGATACCAACCAGTGATAACAACCACACCACCACTACCTAATCTCCCCATACTACTCAATGAACTAAACGAAACGAGAGATATTTTCCGTTTTATCAAATTGATGCGCTCGGCGTTTGCCCAGTTAGTAGAGCAACACTAGGGGTTTTATCAAATCCTATATGACATATCTTGCGATAATCTCCAAGAAAACTATAAATTTATACGTACATACCACCTTGCAAGCATTTATGTTACTCGTCGTCTCCTTCTCCCCAACCCGTCCGATCTCTATGCCCCCCAGAACTTCCCAGCTTTCCCTTGGTCCGGCTCTTGCGGCCACCCAACTCCTTGTACATTTCTCTCATCTCCACTTTGCCTGGCCGGCTCTGCGTAAGCTCTTCTTGTCGCCATTGCTCCTCTTTAAGTTCTTTTGGCGTTTGATAGCCTGACGATGATGGTGAATTGCGGCCTGAACCTCTCGAAGGCAACGGTGATGATGGAGGCGATCGATTCGACATAGATTTAATGTAGATCATCCGCTGACAACAAGTCGTCAAGTCATGCAGCCAAACACAGGAAGATAAATTACCCACCCAATTCTGCTTCGACTCCCTTCTGGTCCACTTTCCAGGAGGAAGACTTTCGTCATGGAAGTTTTCCTTCCTATAATGCTGAAACCAAACTTGTAACACAACGCAATCCATTAGCATACAGCATGCTAAATCACATATATATGACTTGCTGTAGTTCAGTGTCTGACTCTTATTCCACTTCTTCGATACCCTAGCGCAAGTCGCAAGTTCAGATATCCCAAGCCACCTGAAGATACATTGCGATACTTGAGTTGGAAATGCCTTTAGGGGGTCGCTCGAGAAATCCCTCGACGGCAGTCCACTCGCCGAGCGAGTAAGACCCCTTCGTGTGGGTGATACAGGGCGCGATGAGGGGCGTGAAGGTCCCCTCGATCTCGCTGGCGTCCCTGGTAGTGAGAACTTGAGAATGTGTTGAGTAATTAATACTAGAACTGACAGTATGAAGGCATACCACACCGACGAGCTCATCATCTGAGTCATTCTCAGGCTGAGATTGCCTAGAAGACAGATATTGCCCATTCAAATCATGAGTTTGTGACTGCGATTTAAGCACGCCTTGTAGCAAACTCATTGTGCAGCAATTGTGCAGATGGTTTTAGATGAGATGAACTTCAGATCTTGAAGCTTCGGATTTATGTAAACCACAGGCTGACAAAGATGGAAATATGATGTCATCCAGCCACAGTCACACACTATGGATAACATTATCGACAGACTCCAACAAGTTCACTGTCTCAGAAAAATAACCGAGTACCATGAATTATAACCAAGCCTCACGTCATGTTCGTAAAGTACTTTTAAACCGACTTGAATAGCTGCCACACACCCTTCGCATAACCCACAACCTCGTCCGCACCGAGCTTACTTTCCCCAAATATCCGATCCACAAAAGTAATCGGCACCTCGCCAACGGTATACCCTAGCGCCCGCGCCCTCACCATCATCTCCATCTGGAACACGTATCCCCTGGACTGTGTCAGTGTAATAATATGCCGGAGAACGGGCAGCCGGTACAGTCTACACCAGCATCACTTCTCAGTCCGCTTTCCGAACTGATCTACGTACCTGAAACTTCCCGTTAAGTCGCTCACGCCGGGGTTCAGCACAGTAGCAGCCAGGAAATTTGCCCCACGTGAAACTAATTTGCGCTTCAGGTCCCAGCCGTGCACGCCACCAGGCTGAGCTTCAGCGAGGTATGGAGTGGATGTTGAGCGATATCGTGTTCCCGTCACAATGTCGAGGTTGTGTGCTTGTTGTAATCTACACATTGTTAACGGGGGAAAGTTAGGAAAAAAACAACACACCTGATAAATTGCGGAATGAACTTGGGCTGGCAAGATGGATGCGCATTAGAAGTGATGCATTGATTTATCCAAGGATATTGAGACACGTACATGATGCGAAAAGTCGGCGTCCATTATTATCACAAAGTCGCCAGTACAGAAGTCGAGCCCATGGATATATGCAGTCCTGCGCACGAGTTGACGACGCATTCGTTTTTCATACTTACTCCCAGTACTTACCCGAGTCCAAGCTTCCCTGCCCGTGGTCTGAGAAGCTTGACCGACAATGAGTCAAACGTTGACGTGTGATCCATTTGCACTCACTATTTTGTCCTCGCCATAAGCCCTCGCCAACTCAATGGCTACTTCTTGTGTCCCATCCGGACTCGCATCATCCACGATGATGATCTCCCATGAAAGCTGACTGGTGTCCTCAGTCGCCGGGCTGTCAACATGTTAAGCAGACAGAACGCACTGTTCTTCAAAGACCTTCGCCAGCAACCAGATGATAATCGGGAGGTTCTTGCGCTCATTGTAGGTCGGTAGAATAATAGAATACTTGTGAGTGTTCGGCGTGTTATATTGGCCTTGCATGTTCAGCGACACTGGGCTGGCGAAAGGGTTCATTAACTTTGCAACTTGATGACAGTTTGCGTGCGAGTTTACAGCGTCGGCTCTTCTTTGCATGTTACTTTCACGTTATGGCCTCCTTCGAATCATCCTCGACGCTTTCATCATCGATGTTGCCCTCAAACGCTGATCAAAGCACGCGTCCTTCTATCACAGCGCTCAAGTCTCTGCTCACTACAACCCTTCGTATCGCAACGACCGATAATAGAGTGTTTATTGGCACATTCATGGGCACCGACCAACTTTTGAATATCATCCTCGTTAACACTGAGGAGTACATTTTGGGGAACGAGGCTAGTCGCTTCGTCGGCCAAGTAATGCTCCCCTGGCGCCTTGTCCTTCACGTCGAAGCACCGGACCAACAGAATACCTCAAATGGCAAAGTAAAGGATGACAGGAGCTTGTACATCTAAATCGCAGTTCAAAAATACATGCATTAAATGATTAGTCCAAAATGGTATATCCATTGTTCTGTCCGCCTCTCCTATATTCATGGGTATATGTGACAGAAATTCATGATCTCTCGTTCTCCTCGAGGAACCCTTTGATCCATACTCTGCTGCGAGAATCCAGCCGGATGTGGGCCTTTTGTGGGCGTCGCTGATGATACGCAGTGCTGCTCTGTTCCGCGGCGCAGGGTTCTTCATCCATGACTAGCGCGCTAGCCCTTGTACTTGTCCTTGTAGATCCACGCCATCCCTACGTCGCTGGCACCTTGCTCAACCTACAGAATCACGTTAACATATAATTTGCAAGAATCTGGTTGCACTTACAGCCGCACGATACCACTTGGCAGCTTCTTTCTTATCCTTCTTACACCCTTTGCCATTGGCTAGACAGAAAGCGAGATCTTCTTGCGCGTCTCCGTCACCAAGGTTGGCAGCAACTCGATAATAACTCTAGAAATTGATTAGTATGAGTTTAGAGGCAATTGGTGGTGACGCACGACTGCCATCTTGTGGTCCTTAGCTACACCCCAGCCATGAAAGAAGCACTGCCCAACCTCATAAATTGCTAGCACAAGCTCTGACTAAGGAAGATTCATCAGCGCTTCCTTATACAGTCCCACAGACCGAACTCACCCTAACAGCCTTTACGTCCATACCTTCTCTTGCCTTGCCCAGATCATCCACTGCGCTCTCCGCGGCCTTTGTTAACCACTTAAACCCACTTTTCTCATTCTTCTCGCATCCCCACCCGTGTCTCAGCGTCAACCCCCACAAGAGCATGCCTATCCCGCACCCACCCTGTTCTTTTGCACTTTTCTCGAAGTAAAATGCACTGTCTTGTAGTTTGTTGGCCTCGTGGTGTTGTATTCCGAGCTGAAGATACTCCTGTGGAGTCGAAGGCTCGGTGGAAGGTGAAATGGTGCCCGGCGGGGAAGGTGAATGAGCAGGAAATTTTGAATTGCCAGTTGGGGATGGAGAGCCATCGCTCAGGTGGTAAAATGAGTATGATGTGGAGTACAAGCTTGCTGGTGAGCTTGGACGTACAGACGGCGGGCAAGAGGGAAGGTGTATATGGGAGGGGGATGAGAGAACTGGAGAAGAAACAGCATAGTTTGGTTGAAGATAGGACCGTGGTGAGCACGCATCAGACTGCAGTGTAGGCGACAAAAGATGGCTTTCAGGAAAGACGCCCGTCTGGGGCGTCATTGGAGCAAATGAAAGTGGGGTATGAGCGGTCCGTGGAGAACGGGTTCTTTGTGAATTTCGCTCAAGAACCTGGCGTTTCTGCTCTTCAGAAGAGATTATTGGTGGTCTGCCTGGCCTGGAAAAATTTATGCGGGGAGTAGGGTCAACTATGGGTGACCTTCCGGCAAGTTTTGGTTCATTAACGGCGACCTGCTTGTCGACATCCTGGGGTCTGGAAACCACGACGGTTGGAACGGGAGTGCTTGAGTTGAACAGATGCATGTCATGAGCCGAGGATTGTGTGTTCAACACATTTGCAGAGCCACTGGCAGTTTCTGCGGTGGTATGCCAAGCACGGCGGCTGTCTGCAGAAGCGCTGGGGGCGTGACTTTGCAGTGAATACATGTTGTTCTCTTCATAATATGACTCAAGCTCGTCATAATATCCGTTTGGTTCGTCCGTCAATGACAGAAACGACTTTCTGTGAAGGTAATCAGCGTTGCTAGATGTCGAATTACGGAATTGCGAGTGCAGCAAAGGAGAATCGGGTACTCTTGGACTAGTTGCATATGGCCTTGGCGGAGAGGTTGCATGCAAATCCTGGACCTGCAACGATGCTGGAAAACCAGTTGACCGGGAGGAAGATGGCACTGGCAAAAAGGTATTAATGGTAGTAGCCTGCCTCCGAGCCTCATATTCTTCTTTACGTTGGACGGCCTGTCGTTTGGACGAAGTGCGTCGAACTAAAGTGTCTAGCGGCGATGAGTGGGCCAGGTGCACCTGGTTCTCATGCGTTGCAGCCATGATACTTGCAGTCAGAAAGCAGTCCAGGACCTTAGGTTACTAGGGGCAACATGTCACATATTGATAGCTCCACCGTCCATTGGTGCATCCGACTCAGCGGATGTGTGGCAGATCACCGTAAGTCGTGCCTCCTTTCGATGAATCTAAAACATTTCTGTTCTTGTCCTCGAAAAATGTATACACAATAACGATATATTTAACTCTAGGTGCGACATTGCTATCATCGAAACGGAACACACAAGCAACTTGCGCAGCTACGGATGGATCACTCCATCCCCTCATTTAGGTGCCCAGGATGTCATCATGTCAGGCACAATTCTTCTTCCACTCGAAACCTTGTCCGTGGAGGTGTTCTCTGTCTCTTGCCGACGCCATGCGTTCCCGCAAGTGTCAATAAACAACTGTTTCATGAGATCGTCGCCTTGTGAATCGCGCCTAGTGTGTTGACTGAGCGTCACCCATGCCATAAACCACTGTGGGAAGTAAATACCCTGAAAGTCAGCGTGAGAAACCCTGAATGACAAATCTCAGTGATGTAGGTACTGAAAAAAGAACTCATTATTTTCAGCATTCATGTGAAGGTCACACCCATCAGTACTTGTGACACTGACTATTTTTCAGCATTCACTTGGTCAGTGCTGCAAGTACTGGATATTTTTCAGCATTTACTTAGCCAGTGTTGCAAGTACTGAATAATTTTTTAGTGTTGCATTTCCCTATACTGTGTGTTCTGGTTATGTTAATTCACTCATTGCAAAATCTTTTTGTGAGGTGGCTCTAAATCACATGCTGGGCATGGCCAGCTCTGCTGTGCAGTGTGCTTCCCAGGGCCAATCTACTAGTAGCACATCAGATATCTGCGAGTCTCTTTCTCTCAATCCACTCCTGCCACACTCTAATAATGCTACAAGTCATCTGCTCTTGCTTGCTTGCTCATTTTCATCAACTCTTGCTTGCTCACTCATTCTCATCAGCTCTTGCTTGCTTGCTCATTCTCATCAACTCTTGCTTGCTCAATCATTCTCATCAGCTCTCCCTTACTCGCTAGTGCATTAGATATCTGTGAGTCTCTTTCTCTCAATCCAATACTGCCACACTCTAATAATATTAGAAGTCATCTGCTCTTGCTCACTCATTCTTGTCAACTCTTCCTTGCTCGCTCACTCTCATCAGCTCTCCCTTACTCGCTTATTGTGATTCTTGTCTGCTCTTGCTTGCTCATTCTCATTCTCATTATCATCTGTGCTTGTTCTTGTTCAAATACACTACTACTAGCATCAGTTGTATGCTTGCATATGCAATTGTATTGTTTGATGTACCCTACTGCAAAGCATGATGTATCACATTCTCCCATGTTTTGTGAGTATTCTGTTGGACTGGTGGTGATCACTGCTGCTCATGTTATCTCATGCTCCATTACTTGTAGGTTTTAGTTTGCTCATCCACTGCCAGTCTGTGGCCACAATGGTGTACAATCACAATCATATCCTAGTTTCATGATGCCCAATAAGATGAAATATTGCCATTGCTCGCTTGAATGCAAAGACCATGGGTGCCTTCTCAGCTATTGCCAGCAACTCCATCATTACAAAAAGGCAAAGTTGGCCAATATATCACCCTCTGTTTCCTCCATGGAATCATTAGTGGATCTGCAGGCAATGGATCTAGAGCCTGAGATTGGAGCATCTGGTCATGGTGATGCAAGCATGGGTGAGCCTAATGAAGGCCCAAGTCCAAATCATTCAGAGCAGAGTGAGTCTGATGAAGACACTGCAAGCAATCACATAGACAAAAATATTCTATATGACAAAGAAGAAGAAAATAATGATGTAGATGAGTTAGATGTGATAAGTGGCCAGGTAGATGCTGAAGTTGAGGCACTGCATCACTCGCTTCATAAGTTCACTTGCTACTGGAAAGTATTCAAATAATCAACACAATATAGGCAATACCTTGTTGACAGAGCAGGATAGAGATAATCTCCATGCTCACAGTCTCCGCATCAAGAGTCATATGCCATGTGCAACGTTCAATGAACTGTGTGAGAAGTTGAATCACAAAATGGACATTGACTCTGAGTATAAGATGCTCAAGCATTTTGAAGGACTCACTATGATCACACCAATGAAAATTGATTGTTGCATTAATGCCTGCATTGCATATACTGCAAGGTACAGTTACAGTGATCTATGTGACTTCTGTGGAGAAAGACGCCTTGATGCTTAAGGGAAGCCAAGACATCAATTTTCCTATATGCCCCTGGTCCCTCAATTGCAGGGCCTGTTTGCCCAAGAAGATATGGTAGAAAAACTCTTATACTGCTATCAATATTACCATAGCCCTGGTACTGTCAATGATGTGTTTGATGGCAAGATCTACCAGTCTCTCCAGGACAAGTTTGTGCTGGTCGATGGTATCCAGAAAAACTATAAGTACTTCTCTGGAAAAAACAATATTGCATTTTCTTTCGCAACTGATGGATATCTACTGTTTGGACGATATCACAAGGGCCCATCTGCAACACCAATCCATATCCAGATATACAACTTCTCCCCCACTATATGCACTCACCATGAACATCTTATTTGCCTTGGAGTCATTCCAGGACCAAAATCACCAAAAGATATTGCATCTTTTCTCATCCCCTTCGAGAATGAGTGCGCCAAACTTGCTAATGGCACTCTCACCTTCAATAGCCTTGAGAAGCAGATGTTCTGGCTCTGCACCTATAACATTTTCAAACTGGGTGATATTATTGCAATCAAAAAACTACTGGAGATTTGTGGCCATAATGGCTTTGTACCATGTCAGTCGTGTCTGATCACAGGCGTTCAAAATAAGTCTCAAAACAAGACCAATTACTATGTCCCATTAACCCCCCCTACTCAACCTCATACTCTGAACCCACATTGGGACCCTCTTCACCTCCCCCTTCACAGTCATGCACATTTTGAAGAGGTGTTGCAGGAGATAGATGAAGCAGAGACTGCTGTAGAGAAGGAGAGGATTGGCAAGAAAAATGGTCTCCATGCAGGCCATCTTCACCTCTCTGATAGGTGGCGAGTAGGGTCAATTGACTTTGCCAAGTCCTTTTCATGGGAATGGATGCATGTCTTCCTCGAGAATATTGTCCCAATGCTTGTCAAGCACTGGACTGGCACATTCAAGGGTATGGATGCTGGAAAAGAAGATTAATGGGCTGAAATTGGAGAAGAAACAGCTGCTGCAGTCACAAAAATTCCTGCTGCATTTGTCCGAGTCCTCGGCAATATTGCAGATGATCATTCAAGCTTCACAGCTGAATCATGGTCATTCTGGATCATTTACCTTGCCCCAACACTCCTGTGTGGTCATTTTCCAAAGGCAAAATATCACAAGCACCTCTGTGAGTTGGTGTGGATCATGAAAAAAACACTACAGTTTTCAATCACACATACAGAGATTGATGAATTGGAAAATCAAATTGCAAGCTGGGTGGCCAAGTATGAAAAGTAAGTTAACTATTGCAGAACCAGGTAATACATGACCGACATTACCACAAGGTACTACTATCAGCATGATGAGTCAAGATTACCAGCCTGCACCCTTCCCATCCATGAAATGCTTCATATTGCTGATGACATTCGTCAATGTGGACCTGTGTGGACCCCATGGACATTTTTCCTGGAGTGCTATTGTCAAAAATTTAAAACAGCACTGAAGTCACAAGTTCAGCCTTGGGGAAACCTCAACAAAGAAGTCTTATATACAGCATACCTTCAGCAAGTGGTCCTTCATTATGATGTCCAAGAGGAAGTATCTCTAAGCATCTGTTGAGATTGGTCCCAGCTCACAGCGCACGAGACTGTTATTGAAGACTGTAAGTCCTCATCCAATAACTCAAGATAACACACCAAAAATAGTCCTACCAGACAATGACTATGTTCTCTGACCCCCTCGAGTGATGTCATATAACCCTGACCATAATGAGTGGGTTAAAGTTGCATCATATATCAAGGAACTCATTGGTGGAAGGCGATCAGTAATCCTTGTACATCTCCCAACTGTGATGGCACTCTGGAAAAAAGTTTGTATCCAAAATGGTGGAGACAGTATTCAGATGCACAGTACCACCAGGAGATCCACAAAGCAAAGAAACTCCTCATATGTTTGAGTGAGTCAGCTTTATCCTACATTAGATCTAAACTTGATAAGGTTACTTAGTACAAACTTAAATACAAAGACCGCATAAACAGAGCTCTTGAAGTAGTTCAGTTGG
>QLOO01007949.1:0-25580 GCA_003313855.1 Suillus sp. MG131
ATACGAGCCTCGCACTCAGCCTTCTTGCTGCCTTCGGCGCTGTCATGGGCAAGCAATGGCTGACTTTTTACAAAACACGCCGTTATGGCGATGGTACACTCGAAGAGCGATGCAAGCAGAGGCACGACAAGTTTCAAGGACTAGAAACATGGTGGTTTGAAGGCCTGCTGCAATCCTTCTCAGACCTCCTCAAGGCCTCTTTGTTTCTGTTCGGTATCTCCCTCGCAGGTTGGATGTGGACCCTCCAGCGGACCATCTCCATCTTCATTATCTCAATGACGGCTTTTGGCTTCACTTGTTATGTCGTCGCCATCCTGGTATCTGTGATATATCCCAAATGTCCATTCCAGACGCGCCTCTCCTTAACCATCAGAGCCTTTTTTTACCGCAATCTCCCGCCTAAAGAGTCTTTCACTGTGTCCGCAATGGATTGGATGCTGAAGACCTCAACCTACCCTGATGCCGTCAGAGCGGTACTTGATTTGCTGTCCGACATGCCGTCGTTCAAATCAGACGCGGGCGTCAAGTCGTTGTGCGAGAATGTGTTACACATGTTCGAGGCATGTTTCAGTCAGGAAGACACTCCAATACTCGAAGACGCGCTGGCATATGGGACTGCGTTGATCAAATTCTCCATGAAATATCCGCAAGCGATGGATATGCTTCAGGACACCACGCGGTGGTGGGGTTTCTGGCAATTATGGCATTCCCTGTATTTTTCTCGGGCGATGGAACAGTGTCAAAATTCGCATGGAAAAATGACGCGGGACTTTGATAACCCATCAAACCGGCGTCACCAAGCAGATATACGCTCTACCATGCACATGGTTGTACCTAGCGATGTCGGATGGATTTGGGGCGCAACATTCAAACCGGGACGTGATTCAGAGAAGGCTCGTGTGTTCAATGACATCACAGCGCGCTTCATCCACTTCGAAGACTTTGAGGCAGCAGGAGACGCATTCATTTTGCTCAGTGGCTTCAAAGGCCGCGATCATTCTCCATCCGACCTCATCCCATTTTTAAAACACAGTGGTAAATTGCTCCATGGCGCACTTCGCAGCGCACGCGTAGCGTTTGACAATCCTGCCATCACATGTGATTCGACCTTCCGGAAGACTGTCTTGATGGCCATCTGTCCTACAAATGGCAAAGACAACCAGTTCACCAATGCAATTCGGCTGCTCCATTTTACCGAGTGGCCAAGAGATAATCATCTGGCAGGCTCCCCGCTATCCGACATTCAGCGTATGCTACTCCTTGTGTTACCGACACCATTACTCAGTAACCCTGCGGAGTATATTCCTTTCTGCCGTACACTCATGCGTTACCTTCATCCGAATAAATCCAAAGACTCCAAGCGTGTCGCCCTACGCAGAGCCTGTAAACTCAGACAAGATCTGGCCATGATCGATGCTGAAGGAGTGGATCGACCAACACGAGACATGGTGCTCTCCGAATTCTACCCAGCTCTCCTCAAGGTAGTTCGTGCAGATTGGTCGGACCGCAACGATTATCTCCGTCTCATCTTCGCTCTTGCAAGTTCTCCCAGCTGGCTCCCTCGCTTAGACAAAGATGGCCATATCAGGTGGTGCATAAACATCATTCCCGAGTTGCAGAAATCTCCTGATCCTTTCTCCTTTTACCCCGCTGGAATCTTGCTCCGCATTCAACTTACTCACCCAGAGCATGCTCCCCCTCAGCTTGGCGCCATCACGAGCGATCAGTGGTGGAACATGATGAAGATGGCATGGCATGCCGCCAGCTATGACTATCCTGTTGTCCTCACTGATGTTATCGAGATTTTTGAAGCACTTGTCACGGGCACGGAGACGCACATGTCAAACGAAAAGAGTGAACTCCAATCCTTCCTTGGGGATTTGGACCGTGCTAATCACCAGTTGGGAGGTCACATATTACGGACTGGCAAGAAGGCCAAATATGCAATAGAAGGTTTGAAGCGTGAGGTACATCGTAGACTCCAGGCCCTGCCACCAGAACCAGTCACGGTCATACAAAGTCCAAAACCTGCAGGGTGAGGTTTGGAGCTTTATGCATCTATGCCGAATTACGATTTCTTACTCAGCATTAATATTGTGTCGAGTGACCTGCGAATGTACCATATGTAATTTGCAAAATATGCTGTTGATTTGAGACATCCTACAGCATCCAAAAACTGTTCAAATCATGGACTCTACTGTGCCAGAACCCGACCTCAGCCAATATCATTAAACTACAAATTTTCCCGCGGACGTCTAAAATTCGTGTGTTCTGGCCAGACAACCACAGAAAGCGCTCATGACATCTGCAGGCCATGTCTTTAGCTTTGTATCGTTTCCTCTGACTTGGTTGTTTCAGGCGAATGCTGGCCGCTTTAGCGGCTCTGCTCAACGTCAGTATAGTATTCATCAACGTTGGAGAAAATGGCCCCTCAAAGCACATCGTCTCCCCACGATCTCCCTTTCTTGCTCACATCGATGGATCTTTCGTAGACCCAGAGAAAATCGAGGCGCTGGCATACAAGGTCGACATCCTAACCGTTGAGATCGAGCATGCAGATACAAGCGTACTTGAAAAGATTCAGTCAGTGCCAGGAGCTGCCACTGCGATCATCTCAGTACTAATGTCTGCACATGTTGGTTTTAGTAATCGTGAGGAATGGAAAGGGTTTTCAAGAGACTCACTGCTCTAGGCACTTTTGCCAGTGTTGTCCATGTGCCATGTGGCACAAATCAAGCTCAGGGCCTCCTCTGGGTATCACTAACGCAGTCTGAGGGCTATAAAACGGGTATCGAGAAGCGGGTGATACCCAAAATAGCAGCCGATGTTTGGGTCCTACCATCCATCCACTGTCACAGTTCAGTAAAAAGTGGGTTGAATGGACGTTGTCATGGAATGCTGGCTCCATTAGCTCAGAAGTGTTGCGTAGCGCGTGAATGGAGTTGGACGAAAAGGAAGTAAAATGATTGTTCGAAGTGTTCAATGTCATGGTAGTGGTGGCCGTAATCGTGCAATTTTCATCTAAGGATGCTGAAGGATCTGGTGAGGCGCACTGTTGCAATGGCTACCTCATCACTGCACCCCACAGCCGAATAGTGTTATCCTCTGAACCAGTGGCGGTGCAGGTGCCGTCCGGCGAGAATGAGACCGACCTTACTGAATCAGTGTGCCCCCGCAAGGGCTCACCGACCGGCTCCCCTGTCCCTGCATCCCACAGCCGAACAGTCTTATCGTAAGAACCAGTGACGATGCGAGTGCCGTTCGTCGAGAACGAGACCGACCAAACTGATGGAGTGTGCCCCCGCAAGGGCTCACCGACTGGCTCCCCCGTCCCTGCATCCCACAGCCGAACAGTGCTATCCTCCGAACCAGTGATGACGGTAGAGCAGTCCAATGGCGGAGAATGCAACTGCAGGGAAACAGAAGGAACCACCTTTGAAGTAAATATCTTGCGAGTACCCAGAGCCCGACAGCCCATCTGCGAGGTAAAGGGATACAAAGGTAGATGAAGGAGCAACTGAAGGAATATGATCAGAAGGTATGCTGTGAAACCTACTGATTACGAGAGCCATGAGAAGAGAGGTAAAGAAAGGTGATTCATTTGAGAACCGTGGGGGGTTCGAACGATGGCGGCTGACATTGAAGCAATCGCATGAGGCTGACAGTCAATTACTGGGTATCATTTGTTGCAAGATCCGAGAGCGATTAACAATATGTGCAAGGCATAAATACCCCAAGCACGCATCAAGCAAGGTCATGGCTGTTTCGAGCTGCAACTTGAAGCAGCGGTTGTCAGACATAAGTTGTTCCAAGATGCGAATCCAACAAACCTGCACATCTACAGGACATTACAGTGTGAGTGCCAGTTCAGCGGCATCGCTCTTGACATGAATGCCTGTATCTTACTGGCAGTGGCATGAGGCTGACAGTGACAGAATGTCAGAGACCATATCATCATGTGAGACTGAGTATGAACTTCCGAGTCTAGTTGCGGAGAATCGCGTGCACGTGATCAGTTGACTTTACAAGTTTTCTAATGATCCGAGTCACTGTCGCGCCTTCTTACGGTTTCTTACCATGCAGATACACATATATATCATACCTTGCATCTCTACCTGGGCCTGATTTTCTGCCCTAGTTGTATAAGGTCACCTTCGTAGCTCTAACTTGTTTTGCAGCCTCCACAAAACATGACCGGCCTCCCCCACGACGACAACATCGTACATGACGTTTCCGCAGCCCTGCGATAATTTGTCCCGAAGTACCAGTACTAATTTCCGGTCATTGTTACAGGTTTGTCTCAATCCGCAGTCCGGCACCATATAGAATATTTCAGCCCACTCCTTGTAATCGAGCATTATCTTTTTTTAGTGTGCTGTGCCATCTATTCCGGAACTGCTCGGTCTGTGCGACCACCTTGTTGCGTCGAGCTAACGCTCAGTCCAGCCCGAGAGCTGCCTGACCTATGTTAGTGACTTTCCAGCCAGACGAAGAAGGATGACATTGACCCTACTCAGCTGGACGTATAGGCATATAGGCCGGGACATTCCGGGGCGGACCTGGCGCCTCTGGCTGTGTCATCACTTTTGTGCTGATGGCTGTACGGACTAAGCCACATGTACTTGAAACGCATACGACATAGGCCAAGCTGTGGTGGCGAGCGCGAATCACGCAAAGCACAAACGCTGGGAGTTTTCGTGTGCATCTTCCTGACAACGTCGGGCTCGACTTCTCAAGTTACAGCTTTCTCCACATGAACTCGCGAACCTGTTAACTACTAGAGTCTTTGATATACAAACGAGAAGCAGAAATTCAAGAGAATGAATCCGGGATACGCGGACTGTCTGAGGTATTCTGTGACCTCAAGGCTTGGAAAGTTTGTGGACTAACAAGGTGGCATGCAAGATATATGACACAGCCTGCTACTGCCGTAATCGCTGGCTCGCTTCCTTCCATGATTTTTTTTTACTTGCGTTTCTATTGCAGATAAGTATCATTGGATTAAACATGTTTCCTATCGCTTAGTAGGTGGGTCCAAGGGCCAGTCGAAGAAGTTTTGACTGCATCTGAGTACAAATGCAAAGCTGGGTATCATGTAATGTGTTTTTCACGATCGATTGTTGCGGCTGTGCTTGTGGCTGTATGTCGTTGAAACGTTTGCTGCCGCAATTTGCAGGACACCCAGGTTTGGTCTAGTATCTCCTGAGCAAACTTGAGACGAATGAAGATTGTCACTCTTTCCCTACTAGTACCAAGGGTTTTGTAATAGATAAGTGCCCATGTCATGCCTTTGCCTGTTTTTCGTTCAACGAATCATGGACCTCGGAGACTCGGAGTTTGAGTGCTTATTCATAGAGAGGCCTCATCGAAGCTGTTTTGTCTCTAACTTCTATTTATGCAGACACCACCACCGTTTTTGCTCTGCCCGAGCCCAGCTCCGAACTTTAGGGCAAAACACTTAGCATCGCTCACAATTTTAACACAGTTATCATTTGATCATCAGCGCATGATGGTCTATTGATGCTTGATATTTCTGCAAGACGCGCTGGTTTCACATCTCTTTTAGACATCACGAGTACATATTTATGAGCAGTGAGTTTTCGTTGATCTGACTCCCATGAACGCCTACCTACCTTTTTCTTTTCATAAGATCAGCAGCACCATTTACCCTTCTATTCATAGTGCAACTATTTGGTCTGAAAGTCACTCTGATGATGTCAGTCCCACTGAACGCCGAAATCATCAGTGAGACGCTGGAAGCGTAAGTGTCATATCCCGTGTTGTGTCCCTTGGTTTCCTCACCCCTCCTACCAGTTTTCAAACTGTCGTGGGTTATTAAGTAGATATCCAATGGTCCAGGCTGAGACATCTAAAGGCTGTTGGTGTCCTTGGCTTCACAATTCTGGTGTGGGATCATGCGATCACTTTTGCAGATGGGGTCTGTCTTTGCTATTCTGCTGGTCCATTGGCTAATTCACCACAGGTGGAGATCATATGGGGTCGTCCGAAGAAACTCTGTAAGCTCATCAATAGATTTTTTTCTTGGTGGTGACATCAACGTTCAGTGACGTGCTTATTCTTACTCGTGCGTTGATGACCAGAAAATGATGTTTAACGCCTGACTTTAGTGTAGAATCGGTACCTCACACCCGTTGGTTTCATCGTGAACCTTGTTGGTAGGTTCTAAGTACTATCGTGTCGACCACTGACGCTTCAATTATCATGAAGCATATAGCCTGCCTTCTTGGTTGTTCATAGTCAGTAATTTCTGTTTTTTTTCTGATGAAGACAATCTAATGAGAACTGTAGAAGTAAGATGCCCCATTCTAAACTTCAGTGCGTTGTGACAGGTGCACAGGTGCGAACATTTCATTCGGTACGAGGGGGCTATGACAGCAGTTGGGATTCAAGTTGTGGGACTGATGATGTTCCTGCGGTGAGCCCCCAATTGAAATGTACCAGTCACCACTGTGCACAATTCCTGAATCCTATCCGTCAGCGTTCGAGCTATGTACCGTGACAACAGATACGTTGTGATCTTTGTGGCATCGTTATTGTTTGTTTGGGTGGCAATTGGCGCTTGGCTGTTGTCTCACAGTGTGGGTGAGTGCAGAAATTGTAGGGTTCGGGTCCAACTAATCTGTTGATCAGCTGTCCCTCACTCTCCTTTTATACATTGTGAGCTCATCTGTCTGGATGCTTCTTATCTCACTGACTCACGGTTTCCACACAGCTTGTCGCATGGAGTTCTCTGATAGTGTGTATGTTATCCATATTTTTCAGTGAGTAGAATACTGAAAGTGAATACAGAGGGGGCCTCGCATCTGCATGGGCATGGGTTCCTCTCTGCTATGATACGGTCATCTTTGCCTTGACTTTGAACAGAACATTGCCCTTGATACAAAAACAGGAG
Source organism: Suillus sp. MG131 (assembly GCA_003313855.1). NCBI lineage: Eukaryota > Fungi > Basidiomycota > Agaricomycetes > Boletales > Suillaceae > Suillus > Suillus sp. MG131. Next base: position 6,914 of record QLOO01007949.1, read on the forward strand.
GCGGGGCATATCGTCCACACGCTATTCACAGATGGAGTTCTATTCTACAGGTGAGCTCCTGGATTGAACAATTGTAGACTTATTTGATTAAATTTAATAGTGTAATGTGTGCCATAAACCTCATCTTTACTATCATGGTTGTGAGGGCTCCACAAGGCTTGAAGTACATTACTGGACAGTACGTTCTCTATGTGTCATGTAGCATAATTAACCCACATCTTCTTATCTTCAGACTTGAACTTATGTGAGTGTGGTCGATGTGGATCTAGGAGCTGATTTCCGAACATCAAGGGATACATATTACAGATTGACGGTGAGTCCGACTTGTACAGATCATGACTTTCCTGCTTCGTCTTATCCTCGACTACCTTCCTTTTATAAGGTCGCGATGATGTCACGCATCACCCTCAACTTAAAGAAGGAGGGCGCCCGTAGTTCTGTACCACTCGAAACACATCCGGGAAGCAAATTCCCGCTCTGCTTTGATTGCCAAAGGCCAGTCCAAGATATCATGAGGCCACAACAACTAGCTCTTAGCTCCCAGACTTCTCCAACGAGAACAGAAATGTTCGAAATGCAAGGTCATACAGGAGCTCTTGACAGTGACAGTTCCGCTCAAGGACAGCAAGACAGCAAAGTTCGTACCTGCTTCACCTGCCCTGGAGTAACTGGTGCATTTGGCATTGTGGATGATGAACGCAGTCGGTACCAGGAGACAATTGTTTGAATAAAAATTGTTGTACAAACTACTGTATGGCAACCTGCAAAGTACGTTATTCAAGTAGTCGATAATACGCTCACTTATATTGGATGTTCAAATGGACTCCAGAGGACTACCACTCGTCATTTCGATCCTTGCACTTTAGGACTAGTTAGAAAATCATAACGGTTGAGATTCTTTCGAATTCTCCTTTGTCTGAGAGCAGCTGTCATTTACGACACAGTACCCATTCCATCACTAGCAGCTACATGCTTTTTGTAGTAATGTACAACAAGTAATATTCATACAGACGTAACAGACCTCGAAGATCAAATATCTATGGAACCTCGCAACAACTCTACAGCCGCCTTCCTCCTATCATGGCGAGGTGCTGAAGCGTTGCGAACCAGCTGCCCTTCGGACGGCGCGCCAAATAACCACTCTTGCAATTGCATAGCAATTCAACCTAAAAACGTCAAAAAGTGATATATTGCAACTATAGGAAACCGTACCCTTCATTGGTCCCAAGGCTCAAACGCAACTATGCGAAGAATTGTGAGAAGAAGCCATTTGACAAATAGCAGACTAATCACCATGTCCGAGAGTGCCAACACAAGGTGCGGATGCTGCTCGCTAATGTCTCCTGTATCATCGTTTGATAACAGGTTGATAACAATGATCTATTAGTGACACACCGATGGTCACAACAACATATTTAAGACCGAACTTGAGAGAACCTGTGAGACTTGTCAAGAGTTCTTCGCTCACTCCGAGTTTGCTGACAGCCTGTAGAAAACACTCCTCGACACGATCAAGAATAGTGTTGATCATGATTGTGCGCTGCTCGTGACTGGGAGCCTCATCGGGAGGTGGAAACTGTTCTTTGAGCTCCTCAAATAGGACACAAAAGGTGTCTCTAAGATCTTCTGATACCGTGTAGAGAGGAACGCCGTGTTGTTCTGCGGCTTCTTGGACGACTCGATACAGCGCTGTAGCTGTGCTGGCGATGCTATCCACAGACTTCCTCAATTCTGTTATCTTGTTGGAGGGATAGAAGTCCCTGCCATGCTGGCAAAATTTATCTGCAAACCCTTGAATATCTGGACCAAGACCATTAACTTTGTCCCAAGACTTTCCAGCATTTGTTAAGTGCAATCCACCGTACAGCATGTGTGCTGAAGCAGGCAACGATCCAAGTTTTTCCGTTAGGCTGCCGACTGTGGCAGTGCCTTGATGAATGACTAGGCGATCAAATTGGCCATATAATGCACCAGCGATTTGTGATGGCTTGTCAAAAAGTGCTGTCGATCACTTCCGACATCAGTACATGATTCAAAAACAGTAATCTCTGCTGTACTCACACTTTCTCGCTGCTCCCCATCCTTGTCCTAGGTTAAAATGCAACGTTCGTCGTAAGATAAGAGAATGTCTGGAAGTAACTGGTCGCAGGGTTGATGCCAGATTCAGAGTAGAGAGTCCCTGCATCGCAGTATTGTGCTAGGATGGACGACCGTTGACTCACTGTGCAAGGCACTGGATATATAAAAGGACCTACACGTTTTGATTCACCTTGAAGTTGAAGTCCCTTATGTAACAAGTTGAAACTAGCGAGTCGAACATGATGGCGCTACGGCCTCAGGCTACATACACGCGGCACGCGCGTCGGCCGCCAGATCGGTCACTGTATCCAATCTGGGAGCAATCTGAGCCTCGACTCGGAAACTTTGCTTAAGCGCTTGAGCTTGAGCTTGAGACCTCTGTGGCCTTGAGAGAGTGTGTACATCAGCACTGCACGTAAGTAGGGCGTGATAGTGAACGTGGCATGAATACTAATTGGAATTGTATGGGGATCTCCTGCGGGCAAAGACGACCATGTTGTTTGATTTGACTTATTCCTACGTAGCCATGGATGGTTGACTAGCAGGATCTAAATTGCCAGTGACACTGGCTGACATTGCAGTGGATGCGAGCGCCTACGCATCACGAACAATCTCATTTACACTCATCTATGTTTCGCAATGAGTAATCATTCAAGGCTTTCCAAAGGACAATCAGGCTAATGAAGGTAGTAGTTCATATGAGATTTCGATCAGCGAACTCGCGTACAATGTGTAGTGACTTGAGTAGGTTATATTGAACAGCTTAAATTACACAGCCACAAAAGCAGTTCAACGCCGTGACGCATCAACTGCATCAACGTTCGCCAGTGCGTCTGTATCTAGATGAAATTATTAGAGCAAGACTGCCTTGGAGCTTCGATCCAGGCTCTGATGAAATCTATGCATATGCCAGTAACTGTAGGGTGTCTGAAACCTTGCGCTACTGATCATCTGCTGCCAAGTTATAACTTGAACGAGTTCACCTGCACACCGAGCTCCTGATCCTTTGGCAACTACAAAACCTCGAGCGTGGGACCCCTGCGTCCCAAGGTGCGTATGCAGCTCGTCTATCTCTATCCACTAAGGATATTTGCTTAGCCCCAAACCCGAAAAGCCCCATGCATAGGTCTAGACACTTGGCGCTGTCAGTGTTATGAAAATGGCGCAAATGCTCACGAGCAAACATGTTTACAAAGCAAGATTTGGAATGGAATTGATCATGAGGTTTCAGTATCTGACTACAAACATAATAGATCCCGAGGTAGGGAACAAACACCTATAGGGCTGGCATTGAAGCCACTTAAAGTTTGGCTCTTGACATGGGTATGCGCTGAAGTGCCGAAAACCAGCTACCCCTTGGGACAGCCGGGCCAAATAACCACGCTTGCAGCCATGCAGCGGCACTTCCTGAAATCATCACATCAATGTATTGCTCAGTGCCGCAACCATATAGCAACGGACCTTTAATTGGTCCCAATGCCCCAAGCCCAAATATGCGAAGGGCTGTGAGAAGAACCTCCTGTGCAAATGACATGCCTGTCGCAATGCGCAAGAAGGCCCATGCAAGCTCGGGGTGTTGTTCATAAAGGTCTCCTGTATCATTGAGTATTGAGTCGTCAACGTTCCGGAACGGTCAAATATTTGTGATGTACCGATGGTTACCATAATGTATTGAACACCGGACTTGAGAGAACTAGTGTGACTTTTCAGGACTTCCTCACTTGCTCCGTGCTTGATGGCAATCCGTAGAAAAGTCTCCTCCATGCGACCAAGAACCGTGTTGATGATGAGAGTACGCTTCTCATGACCAGGAGCCTCCTTGGGTGGTGGGAACTGCTCTTTAAGCTCTTCAAATAGGGCGCGAAAGGTATTCCGAAATTCTTCTAATACTGAATTGAAAGGAATATCACGTTGTTCTATGGCTCCTTTAACGACTTGGTGCAGTGATGTAGCTGTGCTGGCGACACTATTCACAGACTTTTTGAACTCCAATATCTTCGAGGGGTATAATAGATTCTTGGCATCTTGGAAGAGACCTGGCGGCTTCGTCATAGCAAGGCCGCAGCGGTCGATCGTTTTTTTCCAACTCCGCCAGATCGTTTCTATCTATTTACACTATCGGGGTTATTTTGAGTGTTGTATGAAGACATCGCTTCCATCAAGCTTAGCTTGAGATTTTGGGCAGCAAATTTCATTGCACTTTTACCTTGAATAGGTAATACAAAACAGCCATAAAAGTCGGTATACCAATGAAGCGCAGGTGAACATTGTGTGGGTTGTGTCGCTGCAAACATGTATTCGAAAACTTCGTCCCGGAAAGAAATGCGATGGGGCACACTTCGACTAAGAAATGAAGTTGATGGGGAGTATGGCTTACGAAATAACAAGGGTCCGAAGCAGTATTGGTAGCAGACACGAGACGTGGTGCAAAAATGTCGGTCGCGAGCTGTCTAGTAGCATATCTGGCTGGAGCATCAAAACCGTCACAGGTGACGACAGCCGAGAGAAGGAGACCGAACCTCGGCTTTCGGGCCTTATTCTTTGAGCGGTCAAAAAAATCCGATAACGGAGAATGCGACTGCAGAAAAATGGAAGGCGCCACCTCTGAAGTAAACATCTTGTGGGATCCCGGAGCCCAGCGGCCCGTCTGTGAAGTAGAGGGATCAATGAAAGAGCGACTGAAGGAAGATGAGAGGAAGGTGTGTTGCGAACATGACTAGCTGCAGGAGCCATGAGAAAAGAGGCAAAGGAAGGTAATTCATTTGAGAAATAGGGGAGTTCAAGGACGGCGACTGACATCGAAGCAATCGCACGTTGCAAGAACCGAGAGTAATTAAAAGTGTGCGCGAGGCATAAAGGTTCACACATACATGCTGTTTCTAGCAGCGGTTGTTAGACATTGTTCCGGGATGCGAATAAAACAAACCCGCAACACGAAGCAACCTGTCAATGAGCTGATCTGTAGGACATTATAGTGTGAGTGCCAGTTTAGCAGCATCGTTCCTGTTATGAATGCGCGTATCTTACTGGCAGGCAATGATCATGAAATTTGACAATGAGAGTTAATGTCGAAATTCGAAATTCAATTTGGCGGAGAATCGCATGCACGTGACGACGAGCACATTAGGCTTCGCACCACGATCAAGCTCTCCATCAGTATCAGCATCGAGCAATGGCAGCGTCAACGGCACCGACGTCTCAAACGCACCCAGCTTCGCTACCGCCATCAGTGTTTACCCTCCCCCAAACAGCACAACTCGAGGCCCTGTACACCATCATCCGCGATAAAACCACAAGTCGAGGAGATTTCTTGTTTTACTCTGACCGGATCATTCGTCTACTCGTTGAAGAAAGTTTAAACCATTTACCCGTGATCCCAAAGATAGTGGAGACTCCCACTGTATGTCAATACTTTTTGTACCCCCTGGGTTGCTGCATCAGTTTTCCCCCTATATTGACATATGTCTGTTGAAGGGCGCCACATACGAAGGTGTTGGCTTCGAGGGAAAGATTTGTGGAGTCTCAATCCTGCGCGCTGGCGAGGTCTGTTGGTCGTCATGTATGAATAGCACACGATCTGACGGTTAGCAATACTAAATGTAACAGGCTATGGAAGCTGGTCTTCGAGAAGTATGCCGTAGCGTGCGGATAGGGAAGATTCTGATTCAAAGGGTATGATCATGTAACTGCATTTTCTGGTCATAAATGACGACTTTGCAACCAGGACGAGGAGACTGCTCTTCCGAAGCTCTTTTATTCCAAGGTAGACGCTGTGTACTGGGACGGGCATTGTGTTGATTGCTTTGGAACTGCAGCTTCCTGAAGACATTGCATCCCGATACGTACTTCTCCTTGATCCGATGCTAGGTGCGCCATATTCATGCGACGCCCATTCTTTTCTTTAAATACTTTCAAGCAACCGGAGGCTCTGCTATGAAGGCAGTTGAGGTTTTGCAGGAGCAAGGCGTTCCAGAAGAGCGCATAATTTTCATCAACTTGGTTCGTTTCACTGCGAGTTTCATCCGAAATCAAGAATTTTATCGCCGTCTAGATTGCGGCACCAGAAGGTTTGAAGAGATTCTGTGGTAGATTCCCATCTTTGCGCGTGGTGAGCAGACATTTGCTGGTAAAATACGATCAACTTCACGTATCGTCCAGATCACTGGATGGATAGACAAGTGCCTTAACGAAAAATCTTACATTATCCCAGGTCTGGGTGACTTTGGAGAGCGAAGGTGCGTCCCCTGTACATGTTGATACTTGTCATCACCTACCGTGAATCTAGATATTGCGAATGAAGAACCGTCACGAGCAACGTTAATCATCACACTTTCAGATGACTTTCATGCAGAATTCAAGTCCTTGATCCGTCATGATCTACTGCTTTTTTTCTGGCTGGGTTTAGTGTGCTAATGGTCGAGCTTGTTGAAGTGATATTGTTACTTGGCCAGTAATCTACTTACGACAAGTTATTTGTGACAAATGGACAATATAAGCTCACTGACCAAACTTTATATCAGTCATATATCATGTAAGAGGAGCGCCTGAGTACCTCAATTGGGTGGACAAGGATCACCAAAAGAGTGATGGCATTTGCCTGCTCGCTGCAGGGAGGACCGACACTTCTTCCTCGTTTTCTTTACCAGCCTTCTTCCTATGCCTCGCAGTGTCCGGTACCATCAATTTGATCGCATGCGCTTTTGGTGCTGGTCTCCAGAACAATGATGGGATTTGGCGAGAAGTGTTGATAGAAGAAATATGACCTCCGTGTGCAAGTGGCGTCGTTACGCGCGAGGTCATTGGAGACCTGAAGAGTCCAAGTGTACGAGTAGGTGTGTGATATGGATATGGAGGTACTACCCGCATATGATTGCAGAGAGCGGGCGCATTCCGAATGGATAGAGGAATATTGGTAATGTCACAGCGAAACGGCGATGTGACTTGAGGCGAAGATTGTGGAAACGCCAACCATGGTGTAGATACTCTGTGAGGGGCTGCGGGGCTGGGCGCGGCAGGAGTAGGTCCCAGACACGGAGATTGATTTATGTTAGTGCTGCGTGACGGGGTGCGAGGTAAAGCCGCGTCATCCTCTGCTTTTTTCCCACTTTCTACTGGATTTGCCTGAGCGTTATTCTGCGAATTCCACATTAACTTGAATATTACCGATATCACATGTAGTGCTGACACTACTGACCTGGTTGTTTATCATATGTTCGACCCAGTCCTCTATCACTATTGCTATGCCTTGAAACTCCTTCAATGCATCAGCCAGACTGGCGATGCCCCTCGAGATGACATAACCGTCAATGCCAAGAGAAATGAGGAAGACGCCCGCCCGTGTGAGCAATGTAGTGATCGCTCTCAGAGCATGTCTATATGCAGCGACTAGTTTGTTGTTATCTGATAAAGAGAGTTGTTTCATATTAGTAGCCGTGGGTTGTATAGCTTGTATAATTGCAAATGTGGTTTAGTGCCAACGTGCCGCAGATGAGATAGAGCTTATTTACTTGTATTGACGCGACAGATCACGTGCATTGATTTTGGTCCTTCTGTCGGCCATAGACTTTTGACCCAGGTCACCAGGATCCAATTGCAACTTCCTCGTGTGGTGGGCTCCCTGAAGATGGACAAACCATCTGATTGGAATGCTGTTCTTCAGCGCCCGAAGCTATTGTAATGGTCTAGTATCTTCTTTCAATTGGACATCTGGGAGACTAAGCCGAACCCGTGCATACCGTGCTATCATGATAGTCTTGTTCTGATGCAGTCTACCTGTTTTCGCACCTTTAGGATCTTGACGTCCGAAACTAAATAGGTTGGCAAAGAGCCGATGCTGAGCAGGCCTCAAGCGCTCAAAGACTTAGGTAAGGGCCGGAAACCTCGTAGGTCTCATACTCATCATCATCGTAGATGTTACTAGGCGAAGGATAAAATTGCCACAGACTGCCACCCCGACTCAAGATTGCTCATTGCTGTCACCGCTTGTGGCGTAACGCACTGTCAATAGCTTCATCAAAATGTAACCTATTCAAACCATGGGTTTTCTGTCTATATCACAATTGATGCTCCGCAATGCTCGGCTACATTGGTTTGGGGGTTTAGTCTCGGTTTAGTCTGTGAGATTTCCCGAGATTTCCCAGAGAACCTGCTGTTCTACGGAACTCCTTCAAGACCTCTGCACCGACGACATTTTCACACTGTGGGTGCGAAGTTCACGAATGGGGCCTGGTTGCCCTCCATACGTGAGACCAGAATACTAGGCTTGATCAATCCCTACAATTAATGACCTCCCCCATCCGCGCGATCGACCTTGGTGTGCCTCGCATGCGTCGTCTGACCTTGAGACCCCTCGGATGCCTGGCTTGGAAGTAGTAAAGTTTCTCCGACTTCGATTCCCGCGTTATCACTAATCCAGCCGGCAAGATTACCGACTATCACGAACGTCTTGAACTTCGATATCGAAGTACGATTTACGCGTCCCTTCACCGTGTTTCACGGTTGCTATTCCAATCATTGATGGTCTGTCGCCTTCTTCCATGTGATGTATGTCTGCTAGGCGAACGGTTAAGTGAGCTATCGCAATCTTTCCACTTTTCCTTCATCAGATACACGGTTCGGCTGACGCTCCAACGGATGTTGATAGCGCCCTTGTAGGCATTTTTGGGCAAATAGTATCCATTTCAGTGGCACATGCTCCGCCTCAAACTACAAGACTAGCACCTAGCAAGGTACTCATGACATTTGTGAGGATATATGTTTACATTTTCCAATTGATACCAAACTAATAAATGCGCAGTAGCCAAATGCAAGCATCCGAATACACCGGGATGCGCGCAAGGTTTACCATTTGTGTTTCCGAAAGCATTACAAGAGCGTTCAATTCTTCCATCAGTGAAGTCTGTTTCCATGCCCCGCTTCCGATTGATTCCCGAAGACATAGAAGCAGTCCACATGGGTGGATGTGGTCATATTTATTGTCTCTCAAACGAGCTTGAGATGGGAATACACTCAGTATGTAATACGCAGGGGCTATTCCATTCATTCATTGGACCGTCGAGCTCTAATGAGACACGTGCAGATCAGCTTTCGGCATACCTCCCCCTACTGATTATCGTGTCAGAATCTGGGATTTAATCAGTGATTTCTGTCTACAAAGCTTGTCATGGCCTCTGTTAATTGTAGAGGCCGTGTAGGGACGATCTTGTCACCCACAAGACTCCACAATGATCATACCTATCATCGTGCGGGCAATCTGGCATAAGTGTCACAGGCCAGTCTCATACATACTATTTCAGCCACACAGGTGACTTTTCTTATCTAGTCTGGAATCACTATCTGAGATGGCAGTTGATGGTTGGTTGATTGAGAGGATGGCTTGATGGCACAACGCATTTCCCACTCTTTCCAGCTCATCGAGATCTTTCTTTGAGACCTAGCAAGCTTGAGCAGTTCTTGTGCGAACAAATCTATGATATTTGTGTCTGATTGTGTGAGATCTGAGTTGTTGTTACATAGTGCCTTGTGAAAATTTTCACTGCCTATGCAAGACTAGCGGATCCTTGCGGATACTGAGTGCTCAAAACAAAATTGAATAAGTACTTGGGTATCTGATATCCGGGGTTCACCTGCAGTCACATCCAGTTCCCTCTTCCTCCCACATCGAATTATGTCCGCCGTCCCAGAACTCCCTCTTCGTCGTCGTCGCCATTCTGGATCGACTACAGCGCCAGCGCCAATCCGTGCTAGTCTACTCAAAGCACAACAAGATGATGAAGCTATAATTATGCCCCCACCACGACCAAAATCAACTCCCGTTGACGAACGGCCCCAGCGACGACGCAGGTCCGGTTCAGCCGAGTCTGATTCGGAAGGCTCCGATAAGGAGACAACCACCATGCAGGTTGATAACGATTTGCCTAGTCAACAAACTCAACAATCTTCATCATCTCCATTACACTCTCAAGAATCTACTCAAAAACGTGGAGTTATCACGCTCAAGTTGGAAAATTCCAGCCCAGAGCGTCCCACTCGTCCCCTACCTGCTAAATCTCGAAAAATGGCTGGAAATTCATCCAGCAACCCCATGCCGCTACCTGCGAACCCCTCTATGCTACCAGTTCAGGCTCACGTACCCCGTGGGGGCGTTGCATCAACTCAGAGAAGGTTGTTTGTCATCCTAGAGCAAGCTTGCTTGGAGGCATACAGGGTTTCAAGTGGAGGAAAAGGCAAAGGAGGCAGGGAGGGCGATGTCAAATACACTCTTCTGAACTGCGACGACCATCAGGGCATCCTCGCAAAGACTGGTAGAGATATTGCGGATGCCCGTCCCGATATTACGCATCAGGTGCGCACTATCGGAAAACGACATGCGATTCCCTGATACTAAGTTTGCTCCTCAGTGCCTATTGACGCTCTTGGATTCGCCTCTAAACAAGGCGGGTCTGCTGCAGGTGTACATCCACACCACAAAAGGGGTGCTCATTGAGGTTAATCCTCATGTAAGGATTCCTCGTACCTTTAAGCGATTCAGCGGACTGATGGGTAAGTTACGCTTGTTCATCTTGCTCTCGTCACTCATTTTTTTAAAAGTTCAACTTCTTCATAAATTGTCTATTCGTGGTGTCAATGGCCCAGAGAAGCTGCTCAAGGTAATAAAGGTATGTTTTGCATTCTTTCCGACTTGTAATCATTGCTTGACCTTGTGCTTCAGAATCCCGTATCCGACCACCTTCCTGTCAATACCATGAAACTCAGTGAGTCAACTCATGCTTCCCATAGATGCCCACTCACCCTTTGTCCATTATTTAGCCCTTTCTGGTGATGCTCCCACTGTCAGACTCTCCCGTTATCTTCCGACTCTTCCGGAAACACACTCAATTGCTGTCTTTGTGGGCGCGATGGCCCGAGGCCGCGATGACTTTGCCGATCACGTTGTAGACCAAAAGATCAGTATCAGCGACTATCCTCTATCCGCGTCCGTCGCTTGTGGCAAGGTGAGTGTCTGCGGCAACATCTAAGAACAGGATTCTTATTTCTGGTAGTTATGTTGTGGTCTAGAAGAACTTTGGGATATCGTCTGACGTCCTCATCCATATCTCTTGATATTAAAATTTGAAAACTATCGATATGTTGTATCATATTGGCTGTCAGGTTGGTTGTACCTTAGAAAGCATTCCGCTCTTTTCATCTTTGTTTGCATACTACTTTCTACCGCATTCCTCACACACACAGTAGCATTTCAACCTGCGTCGCTCCGTAAATTTATCCGCTGAGCCGCATCGTGTACTACTAGTAGATGGATTACCCCCAAGCCCCCTCGCATTAGAACACGACTCAACTCGTGTTTCTGGGCTCTGGAAATAATGATGCGATTTCTGCTAGATTTGTGATATTCTTGCTTTAAAGTTGTTCCTTCTATGTCATCGAAGCTGTGGAATGGTGTAATGTGACTGGGGCAGACAGGCACCAGCCACCGTAATAGTGCAGGCAATTGCTGTACTGTGATCCCGATTTTTACCAGTTTCAACGCCTGCACTTAAGCTTAAGCTTCACCCTTGACAATGTCCACACTTGAACAAGCCAGCGCCAGTCCAATGCCAGACGGCATTACTGATCCTAACTTCCGTCCTCTTCCAGGGCGGGTTGGAAACCTTACCGTCCCACAACAACATGCCCTTCAGACCTTGAAGAATCAACTCCACGATGAAGGCCATTTTGTCGAGGAGAGAATGGATGATCCAATGCTGCTACGGTATGTCCCACACTTCGATCCGGGTCTGTCGATGCATTCTGTGTCGCAAACCGCGATTTACGTCTGATAGGTCGTGTGAGACGTGAGTTGATCCAGTCTGCAGATATCTGAGGGCGCGCAAGTTTGATGTCCCGAAGGCAAAGGCAATGTTGCTAGCTGCTGAGCAGTGGAGGCGGGATATGAAAGTAGATGACATCGTACAGTTCGTCGCTTGCCTCTGCCTTGTGTGTCGATTAACCTGATCTCGCCCAACGCAGGAACTTCGATTTCACCGAGAAAGAGCAGGTTGATCAATACTATCCTCAATACTACCATAAAATGGACAAGGTAGCTGTTACATCCTTTAGATGTGTGCATTCACTGAGCGATGTGTTGCAGGATGGCAGACCGGTATACATCGAGCGACTCGGCAAGCTCAATGTTCCAGCACTCTATGGCATCACGACAAAGGAACGGTTACTCCAGCGTCTCATCCTCGAGTACGAGAAGTTTATCACAGATCGTCTCCCAGCATGCTCTGCAGCTGTTGGCCACCCCGTCGAGACGGTCTGCACCATCCTTGATCTGAAAGGCGTTTCCCTCTCTTCCTTTTATCAAGTCAGAGACTACGTGAATGAGGCTTCAAAGATCGGACAGGACCGATATCCGGAGTGCATGGGCAAATTTTACATCATCAATGCGCCGTGGGGTTTCTCTGCCGTGTGGTCGTTGATCAAACCTTGGCTGGATGAAGTGACTGTGTCAAAGATAGAAATTCTTGGGGGTTCATACCAACAGAAGTTATTGCAGGACATCCGTGCAGAGGATCTTCCTGCGGATCTAGGTGGCAAGTGCAAATGTGCAGGCGGGTGCTCGCTGAGCGACGCAGGACCATGGAACCCGGATGAGAAGACAGGGAATGGTGTTGCCTAGAGATAGATATCCTGGTAGCGAGCTGGTGGGCATGCTCTGACGGTAGTCTACGTATACAACGTATTTAATGGATTGTCGTTTTAGCATTCAACGATTCTCATTCATTTGCAATCGAGTACATAGACATTAGGGATGGTGATGTAAATAGCAGATGATGTACGTGATCGCTGGAGATACGTATTAATGGACATGTGACGAAAGATGGACGCTAAGATGTCATTACTCGCTCAATTTTACAGAAGTCTGGCCCCTCAAGTGGGGAGCGGATTGTATGCCTGAAGAAATTTGAATGAGTAGGGCACGACCAGAGGGAACGTCTTTTTTACTTGTGCTTGATGTGCTGGATGACACCTTCCAATATGAAAACCCGTGAGCCATTGCAGTGTTTGCAGCGATAGTTTTTTGTCTGCCTTTGGGGCGGCTGAGGTGGGGCGACAAAGAATTTCGTTCCTGATGGCGGTAGCTGGACAGGGGCCATGTCATAGCTAAAGTCGACTCCTTGGTTCGGAGCGGCGATTCCATGCCTACCAAAGGTGTCAGTAAGTTGGGTGAAACAAAAGGGGCGATGGTTTACCATCGTATATGATCAATGACGGCAGCCTTGTCAACTGGGTTTCCTTGATGCTTTTCGCACTTGTTACAGTACCACACTCGATCAGCAGCTCTGGGATATTCTGGAGGATGCCGGCCATGGATCACTTGAAGCTGCGCAGCACTCAAGAGCTCCCAGCGAGGCTCTGCGTGCGATCCCTCGACGTAATGGAGGACCTAGAATGCAACATGATTGTTGAGCACGTTGTCAAAAACACACAAACACGGGAACGAACACTCCGACGCCAGTCCATCGCCATCCGGTAAGATCCTCCGTTCTCTGACTTGGGTGGACAGTTAGAGCAAAAAAAGTGATGTTGGAGATGATCCATCGCGGTTGCGGTCGTGGTTTTGGCGTCAAGGCCGACCAAGCTTAGCAAAGAGCGAGCAGCAGCAACCCCAGATTGAGAGATCGAAAATGTGCAGGCTAATGCCGCTATCGACCCGGGGAAAAATGGGCGTTGGCATGTGTGATACTGCACCTTGTCCCATGTGATCAGGGGGAAAGGGCGCGAATGAGCGCATTGGAAGATAGAAGTGGCTAGTTGCAGTAAAGTCTCATCAGGGGCGTTGATACCTTGATCTTTTAACGTCAGGTTATATTGCGAAATACCAGTGAACGGACTAAGGAGTTGCGTTAGTGCGACCTTCGTTTGATGGATATATCCAGTGCAAAAATCCGGGAGTTTGTCGGCAAAAGCACGACAAGCATTGGTATCGCTTTCTTGATCCACAGTGGGTGGACTGTTAACAAAGTCTGCGACATCACAGAGCTTTAAGAAGGATTCAAAAGGAGGTGCGAGAGGCCTTCGCGACTGCCGCACGTAGTTACCATACATCTCCCGCAGGTGAGTCTTCCGGCGAAATGATGCATTACTTTGTTCCTCGAGACGTGACTCTTCCTTCAATTCAGAAAGATTACGCTCAATTCTTGGGAGCAAACGCTTCCACCCTGTAAAATGACACAGTAAAAAAGCAACTCTTTGCGATAATGGTAGAAGTACTGACGTGCATCGGTAAGTTCCTTATCAATGCTGTATTTGTGATGGTGGAACATGCGCGCTACATCATTAGCATCGTGGCCGAGGTGGACTAATCTAGTCTTAATCCTGGGAGAGGATCAAGATATACTGAGATGACGAGTCAACGGAATATACTTACAACTCTTTGTTTTGGCTGCGAAGCTCGGTGGCCATACGTAGATGACGGACGCGGTCCGCATTGATCCAAGTATTACAGTCCACAGCATGCTTCGGGAGTGTTAGATCTAAGAAAAGCACTTGCAGAAATCTTACATTAACAATAGAATCAACATATCTCTTGCGTGATTGCTTGAAGTCTTCCAGCCTTTTCTTGGCACCTGGTTTGAACATGTGCACATCCTTCTGGTAAATCCCCAACTGAGCTGCCAATTTCAGGACATCGTCTGACCAGAAAAACTTGCTTCCACTGGCGTGACCATGAGCCCATCCACCGACTACTCAGGATGATCAGATACTAACAAGTAATAGTAAGAGTGCACCCACTGTTAGTGAATGGTATTAAATCCATGATGGTCGGATCGAAGTCGGGAAATTCCGATGAAAAGTTGGGCTTATAGACCAGACTTGACGAATCGTTGGGCACATAAGGGGATAGTCATAGAGTAATACTCACTTTTTCTTGAGGCACGAGGTACATGCCCTGCGCCTGATACCGAAGTCTATTCTCGTAATTCCATTGGTGCCACACACCTGAGGTTGTGGTTATGAAAGTGCAAAAGGTGAGAACGAAGAGTATACATACACAACACTGAGAACCACCAAACAACAGGTGGGCCCATTGAACCTCAGACATGTTAGGCATGCAGTCGGGAACACCGCCACGATTGACGCGGGCAGCTTTCCAGACTGAGACTGCACTGTTAGATAAGAGAACCTTCCGAAAAGCTTTGTTCGCGCGCGACAGAAATAAAAGGTCTGCCGGTTCCAAAAAGCCAAAGATCTGATGGAGAGTGCGGATCAGATACCACGTTAGGTCCATGCTCAACATAATCAACTAACCTCGAGAAGGATGTCAATCGACATAGTGACAATAAGACTAAGCGTTTTATTTTTTCTACCAGAGCTCTTTGTAGCTGGTGCTATACCAGTGTCGAGTGCTGTAGCTGCTCTAGCGCGCTTTTTTGCGGGTTGTATCTCTGAAAGCAAGAGTCAGCCTTGAATACTTACGCTTGGAAAAGTAAAGAATAGCAATTACTATATGTCTCTCCGCCATATTCACTACCACTTGATTCGCTGAATGTCTCCTCCAGGCTGCTATACTCACTATCACTGCCAATACTGTCTTCCAGGTCCGTTAAAGGAGAGTCATAGTCATCGGCCATATCATGATCGTGATCGTGATCTGAACACGCCCAGTCGTGGACGAGGATGGGCCTGCTAATGCCACTAACCACGCCCATGCCGCACTGAGCTAGCACTGTACAGTGTAGAGTAGAGCAGTGTAAAGCGAAACTGAAAGACGCGCAATTTAATATTGGTTCAATTATTGGTCCCGAAGGTGACTAAATCAAATGCGGGAAAGGGGGCTCGTTACAAGCTCGTTAGATGATGAGTGCCCTGTTACCCTTCCGAAGTACTTCGGCTCCGGGATTGTCTGCTTGCCATCGCGTGTCTGCTATAGTCTTCCTGTCTACCACAAATAAATTCCAACCTGCGCCCTCGCGCAACACACGCTAGGCCCAACTACAACTTTATGAAGACTGGCGCTGCCTCCACACCTCTGAAACTTCACGCTGACTCGGACCCCTGCTGGCGCTGAAGGCGTAACCGGTGACCTCCCGCCCCTTCCTGCTTTTGCCTAGCCATCATGGAGTGCTTATTTAGCCTAACTTCACTTAGTAAGTCGCACAAGGTGGTCCAAAGATGATTCAAAGAGTACAATTTAATTTGATCACGGACGATCATGTGGGCGCCAAAAGCGCACTTTTCAATCGTCTGAAAAGGATGAGAGCAACGAGTAGAGTTTGGTGTGGTGGAGGATGCCTGCACTGATGGAACTTGACTCAGTAGCAGTTAGATGAGCGCGGATGAGAGGTATTCTAGACAAGCAAAGATGGTAATGAACAACGTAGACTGATTGTCATTGGCGTTGACGAGCGCCAGAAAGTTGTCTCGTTCATGGTCAGGAGATTTTTGACTCGGCCTATTCCTACTACTCGGGTAAGTCAGAGGCAAATTTACAGCTGATGAGGTTTTCGAGGTCTTGTCATTACGTTCTTACGCCGAACGCAATATTACCTCCGGGTCATCAAGCTTCAAGAGCAACTCACCTGAACATGAGTTGCAAGGTAACCAGGACTTCAAAACAACATTGTTTACGTCCTTCCGTCCAGATTCCTAATTGGCCCATTCCGCTGGCGGAGGGATTTGCGCTTTTACATCAATCCAGTCGAGAAGCTCTGAAGTAACCGAACAAGCAAGAAAGACTTGGATGCAAATTTTGGATTATGCAGGCTGACATATACAGGGTCAATTAAGCGCAAAGGGGATTAGTACCTGTTGACCGCCTTGAAAACGGGCCGTCGGGTGAGGGCAGTGACGTTGAATCTAGGCCTGCGCCGTAATCCCAAAATATGATCCGAACCTCACGGCCACACAAACGCAAAGAGGTGCAGGTAAATATTTCCTCTACATCGATGCAGGACCCGGTCGTACAGATGCTCACATAAATAGTTCTTCATCGTGGTATTCTGTCCCTCGTATTTATACAACCTCAACAGGGCTAGCCTCCTCCATCCTAACCCACAGTCCGTCCTATACACAACGTAAGCCACTAGACAACGAATCGATTTGAGGGCTTACATGTGCATAGATAGTAAGGTGGCTTTTAATAATGACCTTTTCGATGGCCTTGCGGCCAGGACACTTTGCCCATTCCGCAGGCGGAAGAGTCTGGACATCAGTGGCCAAGGAGATCGAAGAAAACTGCTGGAGAAGTCGGACGAGGAAGAAAGAAGTCTCGTTGTATGCGAACTGGAGAAAAACGGATGTCAGCATGAATATTGTGAAAGAGCAGCTGGCGGACCTGTTGCCCAAGACAAATCCTGGGGCCTGCATTAAAAGGCACGAAGATGAAAGGGTTAGGAGTAAAATATTTCCGGAGGCGGTCATCAAGGAACCGATCTGGGTCGAATTCTTGAGCTGGTCGAAAAAAGCGAGGATAAATATTTATTTCAACGAAGCAATTGACTACCGTGTTTACCATCTGGTCCCCACAAGTCTGTTCGTCGGTGCATCAGGAATACAGAATAAGGTGTCCTGAGATATCTATCGTCAGTGGAAAATCAAGCTATTCCTTGATGAGTAATCACCTTGTATTCGGAGGGATATAGAGCGGTTTCCCCCCATTGATTCCTGGCCAGACTGTTGGTTCTGTACTGGTCCTAATCCATGATGAGCACAGAGATACATGCATTGGCAGAGTAATATTTACCTGACATTGAACGGCCTGATAAATTGAGAGAAATCCAATGAGATCAAGAACATTAATTTAAAGTGATCTCGGTACTCACACAGCCGGGTAGAGTCGAAGCGTTTCTAAAATCCCCGAGTCAACTCAAGAGAAAGTGGCTTTTGAATAGGACTCACCGTTAATGACTGCTCTCAAATATTTCATATCACGCATATCATCGTAGGTTGGTCTCCTTGAGCTGCCCACTTTGCTAAGAATCTCCTCACGCAGACGGAGGAGAACATCAGGATGTTGTGCAAGCATATAGATGACGAAAGAAATAGTGGATGCAGTCTGAAAAAAGCGCTCTTAGCATCCTGAGAATAACCGTCCAAAAGAGATGCATACAGTATCCCGTCCAGCAATCATGATGTTAAGAATTTCGTCCCTGATGACGATGGGGTCTAGAAAGAAACAAATCAAGTCATTTGGCATGACACGTCAACGGTTACGCTGCATACCTTCTGTATAATTCACCAAGTGATCGAGCAGCGTTTCGCCTTCTTTGACCTCTCTATCCTTTGCGTCAGCTTTCTCATCGACATCTTCCTTGAGCATTTTGCTCTTTTCTAACGCGTCCTTGAGAATGGGGTCGATGAACTTGTAGCAAACATCCATGTGCTTCTTAACACGATCGGTCCAAAATTCAAACAGGCGCCACGCTGAGCCAAACCGGCCGCGATAGGCGGTAGCGATCTGAGCATCAAGAAACGCATGCGCAAACTTATTGGCAGGGTGGTTCTCAAACGCGAGGTCTTTAGAAAGGGGCGATGATGGTGGGTAGATCAGACCGGCGGAGAGAGAACAGACGTCTTTTCCAAAGAGGAATTCTGTCGCAGA
>QLOO01007951.1:0-11637 GCA_003313855.1 Suillus sp. MG131
TGCGTGTGAGCACCTCATGGGACCAACAATCACCCTCTCTCCACCAGCGCGTCGTGCCCATCTCGATTTCATGCAACGCAGGATAAGCTGCGGATATCTTCGGCACGAGGAGTCGTTGCTTTGCGGCATCACCACAAACTGTCACCGATTTTTGGTAATAATGAAGATGGAGCGTCTCGAGCTTTGCAGGAAGTGGGAGATCACCGTTAGCGATCCAATTTAAGAAACCCTGGTTCGAAAACCTTCATCGAAATTGTGCTTAGCTTGTCGATGATTAACGCCACTCACCGATATTAAGAACAGCGGATGGTGTGAGACATTATCGCTATCCCGCACTTCCACGGTATCAGCAAGCATGTCCATGATAAGTGACATGGGCTCATCCTTCTTTGTCATGAGCAGTCGGAAAACATGTCATGCAGAAGGCATGAACTCACCACTTCAACGCCCATATTGATATTTGGCGTGCGGAGGATATCAAGCCGCAGATGGCGAAGATCGGGGTGGATGCGTACAATGTCCTGCATGCTGTCGGGGGTAGGATGAAATGGGGAAAGCATAAGATCATGTACTACGCGAGCGGACGCAGAACAGTCATCCAATGCTTTGCAGACAACATTGTTGTCGTAAACGCCAAACGGATCGCCAAGACTGGCTTGAGGATCTGTCTTGTGATTCATCCTCAAACAAACAGTACTGACTGGCCGCCCAGGAAGTAAAATGGGGATAAGAGTCGGAAAACCGTCGTATGTCACGAGGTTGGAAACAACAGATTGTAAAATGGGCTTGCTAGGCTTGGCCATGGTTGAAAAATTCGATATAGTCAGCGATGCGAGTGAAGGTGTTCTGTTTAGGAAAGTAAGCAGCGTGTCCATGTGAGTTTCCGGAACCACCACAGAAAGATGTTTCAGGTTCTCGAACTGTCCCACCTGGACAAGTTCAAGGAGAAAAGAATCTGAGAAGGTGAGGTCGAGTAGCGTGAGCCTTTCTAGATATCGAGGGTTGAAAAGCGAAGAAATAAGCTGTGTAGTTGGAGGTGGTGCGGGTGGTGAGTCACGATGTGCCTCATAGGTGATTGATACGACTTTGAGCTTCAAGGCCTTTTCAGTGGACGATAGATTGCATCGTTCCACATCCAGGCATTCCAGCTGAGGGATTTTTACCAGCGCAGACCAGCGCTCTTCCTCCATGTGAATATCCGAAATGCTCAGTACACGAAGCTTTCTGCATGACGGCAAAATGAGGAAAATCGAGATGGATGGTTGTACGAAGGGGAAGCAGGGTTTATCATATGATTGCATGATCTCGGTTTCTTCTAATGGAGCAGGCGAGCCAAATGTCCTGATATTCCATGTTTCTACTAGCTCGAGTACCTCCCGAGCATCACTGTCACTCTGAAGCGCGTGAAGACGGAGAAGAAGTCGGCGTGCTCGTCCGATTCGTGCAACATCTTCATTTCGAGGATGGAATATGTGTCGGACTGTGCGCTTGTATGGGATAGTGGTGGTAATGTGCTTGAACAATAAGTGTTTGCAGATGAATCGAAACGATCGACAAGCGGATGATAGAGCAAGGAGATCTTCAACCGCCAGAAAACTGCAGCAATGCTGCCAAAGTTCGGGTGGAAGCAACTGCGTATAATTTGGTTCCTGTAAAGTTCCAAAGAGCTGACCCATATAGCGGTAGAATTCAGGAAATTAGCGACACGGGCTGGAAGTACTGGCAAACGACGAAGGCTGACGTAAGGTAGAGCTGGAAGTTTATTGCCAGCTTTTATGATGTCATCAGGCGCGACGCCAAATAGGGTCAACTTTTCGCCTCACCTCCAAACCGCTGCACTTAACTTAGTACTACACGATGCAGAACCCACAACGCGACCTTCCAGTCGTGCTTACAACTCTGAATACCTCCCGCAACCCTGCTGATTTACGTGCAGCTGTGAAGAAATTCTACACCAGCGACGCCTCTTTGCATCACCCCTTGAGGATCGTAGAGCATGGAGAAAACTCACGCCAGAAAATTCTGGGCATGTACGAGTGGCACCGCATCATCAGCCCCGACACTACCAGTAATGTGGACGCAGTGTGTTAGTTTACCTAATAATCTTTTATCGACGTTCAAAGCTGATTATATGCGCGT
The DNA here is from genome assembly GCA_003313855.1 of Suillus sp. MG131. Lineage (NCBI taxonomy): Eukaryota > Fungi > Basidiomycota > Agaricomycetes > Boletales > Suillaceae > Suillus > Suillus sp. MG131. The sequence goes on from QLOO01007951.1 coordinate 2,140, forward strand.
CTAGTCTTTGATAGGAAACGCCATGTTGTTTTCGCTGAGGTAACTCGGTACTTTCATGTTCGAATCAGCCCCTTCAAGGCAGCCCCTTCCCGGTGAGTATATGCGCGCGATTGGTGTCCCGACATGATGTTGACGTGAACATGAATCGCGCATCTGTCAGCTACATTATCCGTATTGAGCTCCAGGAGGGAGACAAGGAATTCTATATTTATTCCCAAGAAGAATTTTTGCACCCAATGGTTCGCCTTTTGTTGACTATATGCTTTTGGATTTCGCCCTAAGCGTCAATATCAGGACTTGATGAATTCAGTTCTGCCGCCTCTTACTCCGCTGGTCCGGCTGACACTTGTCTTCTTCGCACTTATGGGGGTCATGTGCTCCAACGTATGGGTCTTCAGCTTGCTCCTGTGGGCGAAGCTCTTTGGCATAGGTAGCGAGATTCAGAGAGGCCAAGTGAAATCGGGCTTGACGAGGTTGGTGCAACCTGAAAACCAGGAGATGGTAGATGTTGTATTGAGGACTACGCAATACGGACCGTCCAGAGGTAACGCGAACAGCTGAACGCTTGCGCAGCATGTACACTCCCTCTTTGGCGTCTCCAGTCCATCGTCTTCGTTATCATTCGCAGCTGTACTTTATGCAGGGTCAGGACACTGTACTTTTATCACCAATACTTAGAAACTGTATTTTCAGATGCAGCCATGGTTGTCGCTTTTGTACTAGTCAAGATGTCGCATTATACCTTGTCTCCCGCACAGTGGAAGTTTTGGTGTTGGCCCCTGGCGCGTTCATAATCTTGACAGAAATCCCCGGTACCGTCATCGGTATCCGTCAAACCACATGGAAAGTCAACCGATTGATAACCTGAAATGGAGGGGCAGTTGAACCTTATCCTAAAATACACACAAATAAGCTTGTCACCTGGGAGCACGATACCAACTCGAAGCTCAAGCACTAGTGCACTAACGCTTATGCTTACCATGCTACATTGATTTACCTGACCTGCGACTCATCGACATCAACACTGAAAGTACTAGATGGTATCTTTGCACCTGTGGCAGCTGGAATTTATGTCTTTGATATCGCGATACAGATAGGGTTCGCGTCGTGCCGTATTTTGTGATCTGCTGCTGCGTAGACTGGTTGCACAGATAAGACCAGAGCCTGCGAGTCATGGATGATCAGCGACTCAGAGAACCTCGAATTCGTGTAGATGACCAAAAGAAATAGAAAGTAGTTGATGCATATGCGGATTGACCTGCTGGGTGAGTTAAATCTCGAAATGCATACTAGCTGTCAAAAGATTGCTTAGGATGATGCGTAGCACGACCCATACTCATCAGACTGCTGTACATGGACGGAGTGACTGTTTGATGGATTCCAACTTCGACAGCAAAGCAGAGATTCGTCAAACAGCACAAGAGTCCTAAGGCTGCAGTGCACTGTGCCACCGGAGCAATTCGTGAACTTGTGAGGGTGTTCTAAGTAAGCGAGAAGGGCGGGGCCCCTTCACTCATGCTGACAGCTAATTGTGAGAGGTTGAGAGTTCAATGTCACGCGTCACTTGGCCATGAAGCTTGGAGACCAAAATGGTGGTGTGGGAATTCACGTCATCGCGGTCTGATGGCGTAGTTGGTTATCGCATCTGTCTAACACACAGAAGGTCTCCTGTTCGAGCCAGGATCAGATCATAATTGTTGGTCTTTTTGTGTGCAATAACTTGAATTTCCTGCACGCGTTAATTGATTCCTTTCTCATTAATATTGTGACTGCTGTTCGGAGGTGAACTTGTGCCTTCGAGGACACTCGGGGGAATTCGAATTATCGAGGTATGTCGTGTTTTGTTTCGTTGACTCGGAAGAGTTGATGACACCAACCCTAGTGATTTCCCTGGTCTTTATAGTCAGACCTTATACGACTGAAATAGCCGTTCCTTCTCTATTGTTCACTCCGCAATCCCACTCGTTTCCTTGCTGTTATCGACGATGTGCCCATAGTGTTCTCACGCAGATTAGTTATAGCGCTCGCTGGATCATTCCCCGATTATCATACCTTCAACGTGCAGACTTTCAGTACTTCTATTTCTGATCTATGGTCCACACCATGAAGACTTGAAGTATGACCTATCTTTGTTATCACCCTCCCCGCCAGGTGACCTTTGCTCTCCATTACTGTGCTTCAGCCCGGGTCCGGTACGCTTCCAAACCCTTGTCTCCCTATTCGCTGCTATGACGCGCCTCCCAAACATTCTGCCCCCGACAGCTTCCCATTGGGGCGTATTAGTAGCATCATCATGCCGGCGGCGTCAAGGACCTCGTTCCCCACAAAGGAACCTTCAACGAGATGCTGTTTACTCTTTTGATCTCTATGGGGCTTCCGAGTCTTAATTGATTTGATGCCGTCACGCTGATACTGTGAACGAGCATGTGTGCATATGTACGCCGCGGCAGATTGTGGCTCACGCCACCGCGTATGTGCGCCAATACTATTCGTGAACAGGTCGAGATGCTTTCATCCATATGCGGCGGTGTGCGTGATTTGGACGGGAAGGTCCTCAGTGTAGCTTTTGAGATCGGTATGTTCCTGGGTTACATTTTTAAGGGAAGTAACCATGAAACCTTGTGTTAGTGTGGTCACTTCATTGAATATTATAATCCTTAGTAAGTTAATCAAATCACAACCGAACACCAATTCTCATAATAAGATTAGCAGGTAAAACTGCCCCATGATTTGCCAGTAAAGGAAGTACCAGAATACAATAATAATACATCGCTGTCGTCATATCTCGTTTCATCATCTATCATGTTACATATCGTGAGCCCCTGCTGCAGCAGGTGAGCAGGGTAGGGTGGCGCCCATCAATGGCTTTACAAAGCAGGCGCAGGTGTGATAATGGGGGCTCGGAGAGCCCTATGCTTAGGTGGAGCGGTGGCTGCAGAGGTGCAAGCTCCGTCGTTGACCCAGACACCCGCGGCACCTGTTGTGACACTGTCAATTTTTTTTCTAGAAAAACTGAGTTCAAATTACCTCCAGGGGTGTCGTTCTCTGTCCACCATTTCGCGGTCCACAGATACCCACTAAAACATGGGTTAGTAGATAGACAAGAATAAACCAGGTAATACACACCCGTATGTTACTTGAGCACCTCCGGTATACTAAGTAAGGATTCAGTATTGAACGGAGGAAAAAATAGAAATCTACTCACGGCCACACCGGTTGTCCACGCAGCAACACCTGCGCAAGAGGTCCCGGATGTTGAGGTGCTGGTGCCTGTCGGTGTTGTCGTCGTCGTCGTCGTCGTCGTCGTCGTGCTAGTGCTAGTGCTCGTCGATGTCGTAGACGTCGCAGTTGTGGATGACATTGGCCAGGTGTTCCCACGCACAGTCGCGATCCATGAGGCAGCAGCGTAAGGATACTAATATCGGCATGCTCAGCAACCACGCGGGTTATTCGGATTCTCACGTACCTCCCAAACCATGACACCGGCATCTAGAATCCCTCATAATGATCAGAGAGAATGACTAGCTAAATGGAATAGACTTACCCCATCCAGCAGCATAGGCCGAGGAAACACAGGATGCTAAGAGAGATGGGTCCATGTACCCATTGCTAGCTTGCGCTGAAGTAGCAGGCTTGCCAATCACAAGCTTATTCAGAGAAACACCGCTGTTGGCGATTTGGAAGAGGGCGGATTGTGGCCAAGCAGTCGAGGAGGTGTATAGAAGGCCATCGCAAGTCGTGTATTCCGTTGTGCCCTCTGTTTGTTGTTAATTTAGACAAAGAGAACGCGTTAAGGAGAGACCCACGGTTATAAAACTGAGGTGTCAAAGAATTAGGACAAAACAATAAAAATGATAGGACGTCGGCCATACCTGCACATTATACCAATCAATCATATTGCCTACCGCAGAGTCTATCCAGAGGTATCCTCCACCACCCCATCTATTAGGAGTAAACCTTGTGGTTTCGGTCAGTAAATATCGCCTTGGCCATTATGTTATAATATATATTCACCAAGGGGCAACAGCTGTGCAAATAAGTTTAGCGTGGTAATGATGTCGTCTGAACATCTCACTCACGAGCATGAGTCAATATGTATTGGCCCTGCGGCAGCTGGGTGCGGAGCTGGGTGGTGAAGTTGCCGAGCCACTGCTCAGCAGAGCCAGTACCGCCGTTGAATGCAGCGAAATCCTAAGAAAAATCAGTTCTCGTCAAGCATCACCAGACAACATGCAACATGCCTCATAGTCGACGTCTACGCCCTGAAGGCCATATTGGATAACCCAAGCTGCCATGGTATTCGCAGTACCGATGGGGTCGTATCCCGATGATGTTGGGGTCTCAGTGGACCCGAAAAGGGACACAATGAGTGAGATGCCTGCGGCCTGGTACTCAGCAAGAATCGAAGAGCGTTGAGATGCTGTAAGCGCTGCCCATTCCTGGGCTTGATCTGCTGCACCATAAGCCTCGAGGAAAGACAATGCAAACACATTGAAGCCCTGAAATTTGTATCAGTTGACAATTAGGACATTGACTGCGAGTAGAGGAAGGGAAGGCTTACAGAAATATCTGACGCCGAAGGCTCACTAGAAACGTACGCGTCACTGTATAAAACGAAATGGGGGGCTACTGGGGTAGCACGCTTCAAAACATTCCTTGCTTTCGGAGTCAGGCCTCTCAACATCTCCTCAAGAGGCACAGAGGTGACCTCTCCGAAGCACGCGAATGCTACCATCGCAGCCGTCAGGGCAAGATATAGAATCATGAGGTCAGATATACAGAGGGTAAACGAAGTTTAAACTTGTGCAGCGAAGTAGCTACCTATCCAGCATAATCCACCGTGATTTATACCTGTGGATAAGGATGCAAAAGTCCACAACCAGAACAAAGTCTCAAGATATCCACAGTGCGCGTGATTAGTTATCTCGTGAGTGTGACAGAAATAGTGGTTCATCAGCTTCTGACGATGAGGGGGTAACATATGTCAGAACGCCAGATAGTCAGAATAGAACCTCGAGAGCTTGTCAGAGCCCCTGAGGGGGCACAAGGTAACCCAGTGGCATGACGCGGAATGAAGAATTACTTACATGATACCAAGTAGGTAGGCGTCTCCTAAAAGTCACAAAGCTGAGTGTGCCCATGACAGGCCTCGATCGAGGTACCGAGATCCTCCCATGTGGGACGCGCTCTAACTTCTCAGCATCCGAATACATCAAGTCAGAGCGAGTAGAACTTATGGTGCCGGGCAGATTCTAACCAAATGCCTAATTAGTGTGCCCAGACATCCAAACGCAGTGGATGCATCGAAAAGGCATATGAAGGAGGTGGAGAAGTTAACATGAGGACGTATCGCATGCGACTCACCATTTTTAGGAATCTGAGTCTCTAGGCTGGCAGTAAAGAGACAAGTTCGTCGCTGTTGGATGGTATCTCTTATGCATGGTAAGCCAGGAGCAGCGAATCAGCACCTGCGTCAAGTTCTGTCTACTGCACGCGTACCGGATGAGACGACCCTCGGCCAAATTTAGTTCAACTATCTGGAGGGAGGAATCACATATGCTAGCAGGAGACTATATCAATAATAAGTTTTCATCCAATGATTTATACAGCCTGTTTTAACACAACTGTCGACGATGAACGTATTGAACTGGACTTGAAGTAGCAAGTCATCACTTGATGTTCTGCTGTTCATTAATTCATTTCTTAGTTCTCACGTACCATGTGCAACTTGATCCGTGACTCCCACTTAAACTTTTGCCCTTCCTCCAGCTGAGCATACGGGAGGTGCTTCAAGTTGGAGATGTCCCATAAACGCAAGTACCGCAAGATTGCACCAAGGGCTGACCTTGTGGCTCCGGTGACGATAATTCCATCAGATCTTTTAACTTTGTCCATTCAAGCATACGAGGCTACTATCATCCGCGGCCCGCAGTCTCTTTCAACGGCACTTTCTCTTGAGGCGCCGCATCTTCCAACTTTGGGGGCCGATGCAAATGACCCTCAAATCGGTAGTGCTCTCATACAATGGGGTGCTAGCGCAAGAAACTTTCAACTTCTTAACTCGGATGCTTCTTTCCCCGAAGCGGCAGACGACAAGGTTACTTGGGTGGACAGGTGGGTCTCACTAGTAGTATGGTCATTGCTAAGTCATTGCGAGCCCTCCTAAAACACAAGTGGCAATTATATACTCTGCGCATGTATTGTCTATCTGAGTGATCCGTCGGATCTACGCTCTATCTGCTTCGGATTGGAAGATATGGTCTCATCGTTATCCTCATTTCCACACAGTCTAATCCAATACTCGCTTAGATATGATGCTCGCCTTCTGCTTGATGCCGTCCCAGAGCATGCAAATCCAAGTACCACTCAGCCAAGGTCTCTGTCTCCAACCGGATGGTCAGACTTACCATCTGACACTGAAGATACCTTTTTCTTCACACCACATGAGATTGAGGACTACCGGCGCGAGAAACGCAGGCGCCTTATTGACCAAAACAGAGAGGACCGTCTGAGAGCTCTTGCCGAGACCGACGACAGCGAACAGTCGGATCTCTGGGGAGGTAGCGATGAAGAGGTAAGAGGACATCCATTAGTACTTGAAGCGAGGATGTCATATTTAACGACAATTTCTGTACTAGCCCGATGATATACAACTAGAGCTCATGAAAAGAACAGCGCTACACCTTCTCTCGTCCCCTAATCCTGCACAGCTGGAGATGCGTATACTTGCAAACCACGGTGCAGATAAGAGATTTGCATTCCTAAGGGGACGGTGGTCACGAACATGGCGCACCACCAAGGAAAGGCTCAGACAAGAAAAAGTCAACCAATCGGTTCAATCACTGCGAGCTTCACGGGACGTAGGTCTGGGAGGACTTGCTGCGTATGGAGATAGCGATGACGAAAGTAGCAAAGAAGAATCTGAGAGTGGGGAGAGATCTTCCACGGCCCTGGATTCGCTTCAGAACCGTAATGTACGGTTGGAGGAGGATGAACAGGAGGCTCGGCGCGCTAGAGCTAGGCAGTGGGCTGCACAACGTCGTACACGAGGACAAACTTTGAATGCAGATGAAGATCGGGCAAATTCCTCAGATTCATGATGACTGTATGGTGATGACTGTTTCGTTTCTCAGATACAATGTTCCCTGAATCTGAAACGCGAATTGCTACTCTCTTTTTGAAATAGTGCAAAGGAAAATGCCGTGTCTGGACAATGGGCGAGGCGCTCTTACATACACCGCCCGAACAAAAACGCAATGATCTGACCTCACTTTCAGTACTCTCATGATGGGCTCTTCAAATCCATGACTTCTACCAGTTCCCTGCCCTTTTCAAATGGTACTGGGGTGCTGCATAGGTGGACGATGGGCTAGAAACTTTTGAAGTGCTGAGATAAAAATCCTATATTCTGATGCGCAGCTCCATTCGTTGCTTCTTATGATGGTTAGTCAAGCGTTCCCCTGGACTTCTGGTCACGATGCAGATATCAAAGCCATGACATTTACATAAACACTTCCCAGAATTTGACATTTCGGCTATCTCACAATAATCCCAATCGCCGCTCAACCCGGAAGTTCGACTGGGTCGCAGCTGTCATACCCAGATTGCCCGAGTACCCCGGGTATGCAAGCCGTAGCAAGCTCCTTCCGTCTGTGTATAAAATATCTGTATGCCTTGCTCGTCCGTTCTAAACCAGGTCCCCACTGACCGACTTTGTAAGTCTCCCAATTTTCGCCGAGTAATGCTTATCTTTCTGACGACGGCTCCTGAACACAATAGCATTATCACATCAATATCGATCATGTCCCAACCCCCTTCTGTAGTGCAACCAAAGTATGCACATCTTTCATTTTCTGTCAAAACACGAGCTCATTGTCGTTACTTCGTAGAGAATTAAAACATGTTGGCATTGTGGGAGCTGGTATGGCTGGCTTGTATGCTGCATATCGGTTGAAATTGTCGAACGATCCCCGTATCGCAGTCTCTTTGTATGAACTGGATGGGAGGGTCGGTGGGCGTGTTAAAACCTACCGCTTCACATCCGAGAAGGATCAATACTTTGAGGCTGGTGCTATGCGCATTCCAAGTACCCAGATGCATCAGCCAACCTTCGATTTAATTAAACTTCTCAAAGACACCCACCATGCCGATCTCAACCTTATACCTTATCATCTCACCACACCCGGCAATCGCACCTTCATAAATGGTATTTTGAAGAACGGGGGCGATGATTACACTGCCAAGACGCTGGGATTCGACCTCCCTGCGCCGTATAATGACAAGACTGCAGACGCCCTGCTGCTGAGCGCGATACAGATTTTCATTGATTTGTTGGAGAGAGACTTTGACCAGGGCTGGAAGCTCCTCATGCGCCTTGACAAAGTCCCATTCCGTTCCTACCTGGAAGCTCTTGCATGGCCGCAATCAGTCATTGATTTCACCGAGACCATGTGCTCTCAGACCAACCAGTTCGCGCTTAGCTTCTCCGAGCTCATCATGCAGAACCTCGACTTCGACACTAAACAGTGGTTCACACTGGAAGAGGGGATGGACAGACTTCCCCAGGCACTTGCGGGGGTGGTTGGCATGGACAATATCACCTTTGGTGCGCGAGTCCAGAAGATTGAGCAAACTGGTGACAGTGTCACTATCTACGCGGATACGCCTAGGGGTCGGGTAGAGCAGACCTTCGACAAGGTGATTCTTGCCATTCCGCCCAGTGCATTGAGGATGATACCAGAGCGTCCTCGCTGGGATTACAGGAAGGAGCAAGCTATCCGCGCTATGTTCTACGAGGCGTTGTATAAGATCGGTCTGCGCTTCAAGACTCGATTCTGGGAGCATGTGCAACCCCCTTCTCTAGGGGGACAAACAACGACCGATCTGCCAATTCGGTGGATTGTATACCCATCTAATGGCATCGGTTCCGAGGGACCTGGCGTCTTGCTTTTGTATTCCTGGAACACAGATGCCTCTGTGTGGTCATCCATTCCTTTCAGTGAACGTCTTAAGAGCTCTCTGAAGCACCTGTCAAAGGTTTTCCCGAGCATTGATGTCTACGACCAATTCATCGCAGCAGAAGATTTAGCCTGGTCCGAACACAACCCTACCGGCGACGCTATGTTCCTTCCCGGGCAGTTGTCAGAGTACTTTGAAATTGCTCGTCGTAAGGAAGGTAACATCTACTTCGCCGGAGAGCATTTGAGCCGTCACCATACGTGGATTACCGGCGCCATCGATTCTGCTAGGTCAACTGCAGAAGAGATCATTAGTGACTTTGCCTTCAAGCGCACTCCTACAGGGTGGATTCCCCCTACTGGAACAGAGCCAACCGATCATTATGATCCTGAGGCTCACCGCATGAAGGTGATCAAGGGCGGGCTGGAGAATATCAAGAACAATCGCGAGGATTTCGAGAAGTCTGTCTTACTACACGCTGTAAACCACAAGTATTGATTATATCCATACGCATGTATCATCTGGATAGTATTTAACTAG
>QLOO01007962.1:0-12769 GCA_003313855.1 Suillus sp. MG131
TGATGTCCAACCTTCTGTAAGTTACGTGCGTCCTCGCAGAATCACACTACTAATCTTGTGGTAGGCAACTCCTATTCATTGGAAGGATCCTGAAAATGCCCTGACCAAACTCCACCCTCGTGTGGCTGAGGTGGATGGGGATGATGATATGCCTGCAGAAGCTGGCAGCTTCTTCAATTTCTTTGAGGTTGCAGACGACCCGTTTGAGGTGAGTCGCGTCGACCAGTTGCCACAGGTGCCCAAATTAACATACTTTCTAGATTGGCACACAAATTGCCAATGAAATCTTCTCCGAGGCCACAGATTATTTCATGGGAAATATTGCTGGTGATGAGATTGATTCTGAGGAGGAGGACAGCGAAGATGATGACGATGACGCTGAAGAAATTGATTTGGAAAAACCAAGGGCGAAAAAGCAAAAGAAGGAATAGATGCTATCACCACCATCTATTCGACACACGTATTTATGTCTTGTCAGCTGTCTAGCTTAACTGTCTTATTGGCTTGGCTTACCCCACACTTGTGGTTGTTTACAGTAGCACCCGTTCTCGCGTGGTTTTCTTGAGTGATCTCTATATCTCTGTTGGTGAGCAGCACGTCGACATGTATCATAATGTGTGAGTTTCGGCATTATTAGATTGCACTGTTCGGTCCGACCATAGAAAATTTGTAAAACTGTACGTGTTGGCGGTTTCACCTGCAAAGCACTGGGACCAGATGACTGCAAGGTGTACTACTCGCATGTAAACAAAATGCCAAGTGAGGTTGGCACGTGATGGCGACGCGACGCGTGATGTGAAAGTGCTGCTCAGGAAATGGCTTTTTGCTTCCTCCTCCACACCGTTGGAGTCGGCGACATCTGATGTAGATACTAGAATAATATGGCATCCTTACAAGGTAACATAAGAAGATGCAATATCACGTCTCGGTACATTACAAAGTTGTATAAACTTGTGCCCACAAGCTTGATCAACTGGATTGTCACAGTGTTCTACGAACCATAAGCGGTAGTGAGCTCGAGCCTTCTCCCTTGACTCGGGGACGAATGACAAAACTCTGGAAAGCCTCAATTTCATGTGGACAGGAGAAGGTAAAGTGTCGGAGCAGAGTCACTGTCAGAGCCTTCGACATATCATTATCAGACGGGGTATTCAAAGACGAACACCGATGATCGCCTACCTTTATTTCGGCAGCCGCAAAGTTTCGCCCGAGGCAGCCCCGGGGGCTGTCAGGGGTCAGTAAAAGAAATGAGCGTCAAAGAAGTGGTAGCCTACCCGACACTAAAAGCCAACAACTCCCGGCTGGTCCTGGTGCCGCGATGGAGCCAGCGTTCTGGTCGGAAGTCATCCGCATCGAATCCCCATGTTGACTTGTCCTTCTGAATCACATTGACAGGTAAAGAGATGATTGTGCCTTTCGGAATGACGAGGTGAGGATCACCAGACCCTGCTACAGGTTCCGAAAGAGGTATACTGATGGTCTCAGCAGCCTACGCGAACAGACTTTAGTAAATCTTTCTGCTGCCCACTTTATCCTTACCTCATGATGATTTTCGAGAACAGGTGGATGAAGGCGAAGCGTCTCTAGGAAAAATGCGTCGAGAAGAGGGTACGCATTGTTGAGTTCGTCAAACGTAGGGTCTCCAGCAGTCGAAACCTCTTCACGGATTGCTTGCTGCCAATCCGGATTCGTGGCAAGCTCAAAGAACAGCCACTAGAAGACACTGTCAATCAGATTTTAAGAACAGTTAAGTGAACCTACAGCAATCGTGGCAGAAACTGGTTCATAACCAGCTGAAATGATAGTTCGCATCTGCGCTGCAACTTGCTCTGCATCCATACGTACAACAGCAGTGGCTTTATCAGCTCGCACTGTGTAAATCATTATGTCAGTGAAATGACGATCCCCGAATAATTCAGAACCATACGCATCAGTGACATCAGCGTCTTACTGTTCGGATCACTGACAGCTTCCGCATCCTTCAAGATATCCGTAGCCAGGTCCCCAAGTTCTTTTCGGGTTTTTCTGATCATCTGCCCTTTCTTGCCGAGATGCAGAATGGATGGTAATAGCCAAAAAAGAGCTTTCATGTAAAATGAGGTAAGCGATTTTTCGTGATTCGTCAAGCCGTCTAGGGTTTCCGCGAGAGCGTGTGGCTGGCCTCGAAGGCAGTCAAAGTCGTACGATAACGTTGCTCGTCCAACTGTATCCAACCTGTATAGAATTGAAGTGAGGGCACACGATACACTTGTGGGTAATACATACGCAAAGCGCCCGGCCCAGTTGGTCATCTCAATCACAATTTCGTCGCTATGTTGGGTATCAAAAAGCCTGTGCCATTGAGACACCATCTGACAAGAAATTAGAGAAGCATTCAACACGACATATATAGCTTACTTTGGCAGCGTTTTCGTAGAATACCGGAGTCAAGTTCCGCGCAGACTGCGGACTGGAGCTACGTTAAGGTAGAGTTATCACAGAAATGATGGGCGCTAATCACCTTAATGCTGGGCCAACGCTACGTCGTTGCCTCTCATGAGCTTCTTTGCCTTGCCACACATACATCAGTGAGTGGGTTTGAGATCTGCATTGAATGATTACCTTCCACCCAGAGAATACCCTCTCCGAGCAGCATACGAAACCAGACACGTACGCCTTTGGGCTTAGGGAACTGGTATGTGCCCTCTCCCAGAATAAACGATATCGCATGCGGATCCGTGACGGAAAGGAGCTGATGCTGATAAGCGACAAGAGTAGTGAGTGAGGCAATAAAGATTGAACAGGATGCCCTCACGCCAAACGCTCCTGTAAACTTCACAACATTGCCGTATGTGCGGTGCCAGTCCAGATACAAGGCACCAGGTGTGTTATAATACAACACCTTTTCTTCGCCCCACACCCAAGATGAAGTCTTCGGGCCCGGGACGTGGCGCAGGGCGAACAGAGACAAGAGTCGCTGTTGAAAGAAACGTAGTATGTATACGAAAGCGAAAGCAATGGAGAAATGGCCGATGTACAACATGGAATGCGCAACCGCTTGGAAGAGCTTGGGGCGTGATATGTCGTCTGTATCACAGTAGCACAATTGAGGATGCAATCAGGAGCACCTTTTTATGCGTCCTGGTACATCCAATTTGCGTAATGTTTTGGGCAAACATTATCGATCGATCGGATTGTGATGTTCGCCGTGGCGTTATGATTGCGTCAATGCTTTCAGGGATGTAAGGAAATTTGATCAGTCATAGTTGGCAAGTCTTTGCACCTGATTGACGCTTTGCCTGATTCGATGACTTGGATCTAAGTCCTGGACATTGCATGAGCTGACAGAGAATTCGAAGAAGGCAATGATGCATTTAATCGAGACATGATTGAAAAGGCACCACAATGAGCTCAGTCACTGGCTCGCTGCAGTACCCATCCGCGAGTCTGCTGAATCGCACTTGATCCTAATACGGATCGATAGGAAGCAGAACGATAGACGCGAAGAAGATACATAGGGCGAATTTGCATTTGGCATCTGTATCGAGTATATCTGCAAACAGAATAGCTGGCCCGCGTGTGTCTAATCATCATGTTAGCAACGGACTGGGCATCAAAGCCGTGCCACATCTTTAATCACGATTAGCATACGATGATTGGTCTCCGAGGAAAAAATTCTGTTGCATCGAGTATATGCCTTGCTAAGTTGTTTGACCGACTTTGAGGGTACAAAGCAGCTGTGAGATCTGGTAACCATAAGTCAGTTGCACTGCAGAGAATGGGACAAACTGGCCGCCTTACGACAGTGATTCTGGAGTACCTTCCAGCTGAGGATAAAAGCTGGAGCCGAGACGGAATTCGAAGTGAACTATAACGTATTATCTGGATCAGTATTAATGATCATCGATTGATCGCTAGTAGTAGTAAGGGTGCCCTACATAGGCATCTTCCTATCGATCCTGGCAGTATGAAAGATTGTGGGATGTCCTTTATTACGAGTCTGACAGCGGTATCATACTACAGAACGCTTATGGGTCAAACCAGTGGTGGAATCTAAGCGAGAGCGTGAACTTCGTGCGGGTAGATCAGTCATGGAAGACCAGGAAACAAAAAGACACGTGAAAGACACCGGGCCGTGTGGTAGGGGGAGGGTGACTGGCGGGTTGCGTTCTGTTGTTGAGTCGCTGTGGCGAGAACCAAAAAGACATGAGTTCAACCGAAAGCTGCGTTGAAACAAGCTAAACATGTTTGCCTTATGGCAACATACCAAATTTGGTAATCAACCCGGTGTTGAGCAATCGTGTCACTTCCTCACAGCAGATCAGCTTTCTATCACCCACGTCGAGCAAATACAGTCGAACAAGGGTCGACTTTATTTCGCATGTCTGCCGCCCGGAATAGATCTCCTTCAGAGGATCCTCCTAGCTTGCGCCACAGGTCCAACAACGCTAACGTCGTCGAGGACTGCGCCGGTCAAATTGACATGTCCCCGCTACCGCCTTTTCACAAAAAAGCCATTTCTTCCTCTTTGGACAGCATTCGAATAGTGCCTCGCGTACCTACGGGATCATATTCAGACCTCGAAAATATCGAGCTAAGTTTGTTGTCCGAAGAGGAACGGACGAGTGCTGGGCGAAACCTCCAAGATGGTGACGTGCATTCTTCTGCTGGTGGAGCGAAAACGACTGCTATGTCTTCTAGAGACAAAAAGGCAATGACCCTTTTGATCATTCTTTGTCGGTCACTTTCATATCTCCGAGCTTTCAATCCAGTTGACATGATCCTATTAGATTTAATCCAAGGAGTTCCTGTAAGTTATTTATCTACCTCGGATGTCGCGCCGGGAGGGATGCTCACCATTCCATGAACAGCTTGGCCTTGCCCTTGGTATGATACACTTCTTTTTTCTGCTCATTTTCTGACATCTCTTAGGTTCTGTTCCGTTCATTCTCCGAGAACATCTATCATATTCACAGCTTGGTGTCTTCGCATTATCCAACTACCCATATTCGCTCAAGCTATTATGGTCTCCTATCGTTGATTCGACATTTCTTCCTTCCATTGGTCGTCGAAAATCATGGATAATTCCCATGCAACTCATAATTGGCTCCTTGATGCTTTACATAGCATCGAACGTAGGGAGATTGATGGAAAATGTATGTGATAACTGCTAGACTTTCAGTCATCCACCCTGACGTGCAGTCAGCCTGCGGATAATATCTTTGAACTCACTTTTGTATTCACGTCACTGGTACTCTTTTCTGCAACGCAAGGTACGTGCATTCATCACACCCTTTGTGTAATACTGAAATAATTTACAGATATCGCTGTTGATGGTCCCTTATTTCATTTGTTTTCAGTCACGTCAATACTAATGTCAGTCCAGGATGGGCCTTGACGCTTCTCTCTCAGGAGAATCTTTCCTATGCGTCTACATGCCAGACAATTGGGTTGAATACAGGCTTCTTCGCCTCTTTCACGGTCTTCCTAGCGCTAAATAGCGAAGCTTTCGCGTAAGTAGTTTATATTCAACGCTCTGTATTATTCAGTGAGAAATTGCAGTGAGAAATGGGGTATTCCACGCCTCGAGTTGAGCACATATCTCCGTTTTTGCAGCCTCTTGTGCTTCGGAGTAACTTTTTGGCTAACCTTCTTTGAAACAGAGGTGACTATCAGAGAAACTTCTTGAAACGACATTGATGACAAAATGATACGTTTTTTTTTAGGGCAATGAATCATTAGACGAGTCAGAAATGACTGTTACCTCCGTTTACAAAACCATATGGAACATCTGCAAGCTCAAGCGTAAATAGTTTCATTTTCGGATCGTTTGGTAACTGATAGTTTATTTCAGATGTCCAGGCGCTCATTGTCATGCACTTCTTCGCAAAAATCGGGTTTCAAGCTAATGAGGCAGTCACTAGTTTGAAAATGATCGAGAAGGGTTTGGGTCGCGAAGACCTTGCTATTGTTGTTCTCATAGATTTTCCTTTTCAAATATTGGGAGGCTGGTTTGCGGCGAAGTGGTCTAGTGGCGACAGGCCACTCCGTCCGTGGATATGGGCATTTTGGCCCCGGCTGGCATTTGCCTTTTTATCCACGCTCATCGTCTACTGGTTCCCGACACCCCCTCTTTCATACGGGTTTTTCGTCTACCTCATCATCCACACAGTGCTACAGGGACTCGCATCGTATGCCCAACCATTGACATGCTGAGCAAGGCTGACTTCTTTCGTAGGACGATTCAGTTCGTTGGGATCTCAGCATTCCACACCAGAATATCTGATCCTCTCATTGGTGGGACTTACATGACGGTATGAGATTTGCACGGTTCTTTACTTGTCGACTGATAGCCTCATACACATTTAGCTACTGAATACGTTTACTAATCTAGGAGGAACGTGGCCGAAGTACTTTGTATTGAAAGGTAAGGGTGTATGTCACCCATATTCGTCGAGCGCTACTAATGCTCCGACAAAGGCGTCGATTACTTTAGCGAGGCGTACTGTGAAGTGAAGGAGGCACACAGTGAGCTGCTTGTCAAAAGTAGGCATGAATATTTTCTGCTCTAAGCGCTGCTTCATGCTTACTCGAAATCAGCTACCGAATGCGTCTCTGAGCGTGGCAAGGAGCTCTGCTCGGATATCGATGGAATATGCATCACGGAGCGTGACGGATACTATTACGTTTCAGCGATATGCATGTCGTTTGGTGTGCTTTTCCTAGTGTTTTATATTATTCCCACTGCACGCAAACTTCAAGGTAAATACAACTTTTTATGTTACTTCAGAATTAACTCAGTCGTCTGTCTAGCCCTTCCCGTATACAGATGGCGAATCAGTCCAGAGTGAGCATGGGTAGACAATTGGGCTGGGGTTTGGACTAACGTTCGTTACTTTATCCTAATATTACTGGGTGGTAGATAGCTCTTGTTCATTTCGCAATGTACCTTTGATGTCACCAGTGCTCATTATTTGAGGTGGCTCTCGCCTGCCCTAAATTCAGATCGCGTCTATATCCTATTTTCCACGGAAACGTGCAAACCATACCGCTGCGATTTTTTGCTAGTTACTTCTTGCACTACGCAATAGCTATTTGAATCAATTCATTCTGCACTAACCACCACAAAACTGCAAAATGGCAACTACAACCATGCATTTTGGCCCCGAGTGGATGCGAGCGAAGCCACAAACTCCTGCTACTCGCCCCCAAGCACCTCCATCTCCACCTCCTCCAACAATATCTAATACACAGCAAACGAACGCGTCGACTTATTCTGCACTCGTTACACCTGCTGCCACACTAGAACCGGAGAAGCGCGATGAGTGCCGTCCTTTCAGATATTCAAAGGAAGCAATGCTCAAAATCTACAAAGAGGGTGGCGGGAGAGGCGGTCTGGGATTAGAGGTGGAAAGATGGGAGGGCATTGTACATGAGGTCAGCAGTGAACCCACAGGGTTGCGCGAGATGAGCGACGCGGAAAAGAAGGTCAGACAAATTGGACTTATAGTTTATGTCTTCGGCCTCATTGGCTCACACGAGGCATGTAGCTTTTTACTGGGCCACTTAATTCCGAACTTCGGCGGCGCCAGTCTACCGACCTTATAAGCACGTTGTCATCTCCATCTGATAGACCCAGGTTGAACCATTCCAATACCGGAGGAGGCAGTCCTATGAGAGGGTTTGGTCTCATGGGAAGGAGGAGAGACAGCACAGGTAAACACCGGAATGTCCCTGACCTGTGTTGCGACACTGATCCCGATTTTGCTAAGATCAACCACCACTTGCGCTACCTCGTAAATTATCTGTGTCTAATACACAAGGCGGTCCTCCACGTGAAGGAGCACTACCCTCCCCTCGTACCCGAATAGGCGGCTTTGCTTCAGGATTTGACGGTGTTCTTAACGGTGGAGATTCTTGGATGGCTAGACGACGAACATCGGAGAGCGTACTGAAAGTTGGGGGAGCATCAATGGGGACCCGTCCAGAGAGCAGGGAGGAGGATGCAAAAGGACATAACATCAAAGAGGTTGAGGAAGAACATCCAGTACAAAACACTGCACTCCAGCCTAGCCCTCCTGCCGCTTCTCAATTATCTTCAATCCCTGATACCCTACCTCCTGACACCAGCAACAACAGTCCGAGCCAGCCATCTGCGTTAAGTGCAGATTCTGCGGCACATCGCATGGCTGGAGTGAGTCTTGATGAAAATGAACGGACCAAGGCGAACTTTCATCCCAACCCGGTGGCCGACAGTGTGACGACCGGTCCACCACCGGGTCTGGATCCAGCTAGCATTGAGTGGTCATATCTAGATCCTCAAGGTCAAGTGCAAGGTGAGTTCTTCAGGATGTAGTCACGAGTTCTAGAGGTGATGTTCCTTCCCAGGTCCTTTCAAAGCTGATGTAATGCAGAAATGGTTTGATGAGGGCTATTTCACTCCTGACCTCCTGATGAGGCGTACACTAATTGATCGAGAATGGACGGCGGTTGGGATTCTCGACCACCAGTCCGCTGGCGGGAAAATATTTCTTTCACAATTCCCAACGTCTACTGGACCTCCTGGTCTCAGTATCCGTACCGATTCCTCACAGAATTTTTCACCTGCTGCCCAGAATTTCTCCCCCGCTCATGAGCATAATACATTCAGTGGATACCAGCCCGCACCAACCCGAACTCTCCGTACTGCAACATTGGACCCGTACCTTAATAGTGCTTCTCCTTCAGATTCTCCCTCCTCGTCCTTTGGTGGTGGGAGGTTTGGCAACAGCTCCCCTGATACTTCTGTGCTGGCGGGGAGAGTCGGGAACCTCTACACTGGTGATTCGGGACTCGGCTCTCACAGTTTTACTGGACATCCGGGTCCGTTTGGTCCAGTCGGGGACCCCCGCTCGTCGTTCAACACCTTAGCACCCACCAGAACCTCATCACTGGACACATTTAGCAACTACAAGAACAATAGTAATTCCCAATGGCCACCGTCCGTGACCCAGAATGTACAGCATTTCGGCGGCAGTGAGCATTCCCTTGCGACTGGTTTTAACAATGGCATCGGCTCGGGCGTCATGCCGGTGCCTGTGCCAATTGCGCAGAGCCACTCTTTCACACAGGAGCCCTCGTATGCCGATAGCACGTACAACGCCATGGGCAGTCTCGGCGCCTCGCATGACTCGCCCATCGCACGGCACCCTGCCGAGGCGAATGGGTTAGGCTTTAACAACGTTGGAAGGAATGGCTCACCTTATGTGCAGCACTTCCCCCAGTCCCCTGTCGTACCGCAGCAGCGCTCGTCTACATCGCCATTCGGTGAAGTTCTCGCGAAGGTCGCTGAACCGCCTGCCGTGCGGACGCCAGTGTCTGCGGCGCAGCCCGACAATGTTTCATCACCCTGGGGCGCACCCGAGTCTGCTACTGTACGCCGCTCGGTGGCTGAGATCCCTACCCCACCTCCTGTTGCCCAGGCACCTCCAGCTGCCTGGAGTCAACCCCCGCAACCCGCCCGTAATGCCCCCAAGTCAAAAGACCCTTCACCATGGTTGACAGCCTCCCTAGGCGTCGTCGATGATGGATGGCGCGAGGTTCCTGGCCCAAACAGCCTCACTGTAAGCAACCTCGGGCAGCATAATAAGATGTACGAGGATGTGGATGAGGAATCCAACGTTGCTGTATCGCCCATTGGGGAAACGGAGGAGGAAGCTGCTACTGCTCCTGTACCCGCGTCAGAGATACCTCAGCCAGCGCCTGTGGCCCTAGCCCTCGCTCCAGCCGCTCCACGCATTGAGCCCGCGGCGTTCACAGCGCCCAAGGCCAAAGTCAAATCCACCGCCCGTGAGGCCCAAGCACCCACCCCGGCTTCGGCACCGAAATCTACACCTCCCGCACCCACACCTGCCCTAAAGAGCCCATCTCCTGTTCCAAAGCCTGCGTGGGCGACGGAAGACGATGCGAAAAAGGGCAAGGCTTTACTCGGCCTGCGCGAGATCCAGGAGGCAGAGGCGAAGAAGGCAGAGGCACGTAAGGTTGCAGAGCGTGAGCGGCTTGCACGCGCCCATGTGCCGACCCCACCTGCTGTCGTCGAGGATGCGCAACCATTCACCGCATCGTGGGGGCTTCCGACATCTCAAACGGGTGCACGAGCTGCTGTGACACCAAGAGGTGGAGAAGCTGCGGCAGCACCTGCAGCGAGTGCGCCAGTGTGGACGTCAACGAGTACAGCACCCGCCAAGAAGACAATGAAGGAGATCCAGGAGGAAGAAGAGCGCCGGAAGAAGATGGGACTGAAGGATTCGATGGCGGCAACGGCTGCAAGGCGCGGATATGCAGAGACTACTCTCAAGGTGAGTGTAAAAACCTGTCAAATGCAGGACTGCTTGTTGATTCCATTTGCAACATTGTGCAGGTGGTTCCCAGCGCACAGCCTATTGGTGGGGCATGGACGACGGTTGGCGCAAATGGGAAGACAAACGCACCTGCACCCACACCTGCACTCGCGCCGGCGCCTGTTCGTCTAACTGCCACTCCATCCGTATCTACACAAGCCGCGCCTACACCTCGCCCCAATGGTATAGCAGCCCGTTCGACTTCGCAGTCTTTCACAAAGGCTTCTGTCACACCATCACGCGTAGACGACACGCCTGTTACATCTACACATGATTTCCTCAAGTGGCTGAATGATACGCTGAAAGGGCTCAATCATTCCGTGAACCGTGAGTCATTGTTCTAAATTGCTTTATTGATTGTTTCTGATATATGATATTATTTCGGGTGAGCAGTGGAAGATATGACACAGATGCTCCTCTCTTTTCCGCTTGACCCAGATCCTTCTACATCAGAGATCATTTCCGACCTGATCTATGCGAATAGCACTACACTTGATGGGCGGAGGTTCGCGGCAGAGTTCGTTAAACGCCGCCGAGCTAGTGGGGCAGCCGGACCAGGACCGAATGGGAACGGGAAAGTGTCGATCGCAGATGTGGTGAAGACGGTGCCACGGGCCGCTCAGCCAGAATGGGGCTTCAAGGTAGTGAATAAGAAGAAGAAGGGGAGAGCGTGAGTTGGAGTTGGAGTATGAGAGGGATGGAGGATATTTTTAGTGTTATCCACCTATGCATATGCATACTCACAAGGATGTTGAGACGCTCATTCACTTGTTTTTTTACCATCTCATGAATTAATTTTCTGCGGTCAAGTCCCAGTACATTGTGATCAATGCCGTTTTGGCCTTACTTCACCCCCTAATTAACCCGCGTCGTAGAATTTGAAGAATCACTCAAGCTCATTTGACGATTTTTATGTACGTATATATGCCATTTGATGATGGTTAGTATTCATTATACATACTGGAGTACAGTACAGTGATTATGAACGAATATGAACAAAGTGTAAGACGTAGATCATAAGTGAAGCTTAAAAGAAATATAAAATCGACCACAGTCCACAACCCAGTCGTCCTCTCCATGCTCAGAGAAGGAGGAACGTATCCACTTCCGCCTCACTGACGGGAGACGAAGATGCCGGCGATTCCACACTCGAACATTTCTCTGAATCGGAATCCTCCGAAGGCGTCTGCTCATGATCAGATCCCAAGAAAGAAGACGCTGCCGCCGCCGGTGCACACGATGCCGGCTCACCTGTGGTATCTCCCACCTCCGCGGGGATATCAGCGTCCGCATGGGTTAAAGTCTCAAAATCGGGAATGGAGACGGGAAGGGAGACACCGAGGGAGTTTTGGGAAGGTGAATCGGAGGTATCGAGGGGAAGTGGCGTTGAACTCGTTGCGGATGGGGATGATGGTTGGGTGAGGTCCACGTGAGTGGGTGAGTTGGTGGCCTCGATTATTACTGCGTCCTCAGGGACAGAGACGGTGCTGTCTTCATCGACAAGCTGCTCCTGGGACACTTCTTCCTGCGGGACCGAAACCCCCTGAGCTGTCAACGTCTCGGAAACCTCAGAGGATGCTGTGGGAAGAGAAGCAGGAGATGTAGCGCTCGGCTCCGCCACAAATGCGGTTGCGATCTCAATGGAAGCAGGAGGTACTTCGATGTTAGCGTCAAGCACTACAGGGTCTGCGATTGCTTCGATAG
This sequence comes from Suillus sp. MG131, assembly GCA_003313855.1. Lineage (NCBI taxonomy): Eukaryota > Fungi > Basidiomycota > Agaricomycetes > Boletales > Suillaceae > Suillus > Suillus sp. MG131. The sequence continues at coordinate 12,063 of QLOO01007962.1, forward strand.
GAGAAGAGGCGGCGGGTGCGAGTGCTTCGACTGGGAGTGCAGGAACAAAGACGTTGGTAGAAACTTCGTCTATAGCGGGGACCTGGGCGGGCGCGAGATCCGCAGAGACAAGATTCTCCGGCTCCGAGGACTGCTCGACAGGCACAGCTACAGTGACAGGGTCTGCCTTCCTGGCACGAGCACGGCCCCTTCGCTCTTCTACACCTTTCTCAAGCTCTTCTAGCGCTTGCTCTACGCGTGCTACAACTGAGCGTCTTGCGTCTCTTACTACGTGTGACCCAAAGCTTGGGACATTGTCCAAGTCTCCGAGGAGCAACGACAACGCATGCTCCTGTGCACGAAGAGGTGCATTTGTCGAGGCGTATGTCAATGCAAATTCATCATCAGTATCGAGAGTTGAGTAAGCTGGCGACGGTGAGCGCGAAGGAGAAAAATCGAGTTCAGCAGGGAACTGGAAATTAGCAATGAGTGTCTCCAGACGGGATGCAATGGAAGTGATCTGGGAGAGGGAAGATGCAACTTGGGCTGGAGATGCAGATGGCTCTTCTTCGGTGTCGGAGTCGGGGGTTTCTTTGGCTTTCCCCTTTCCCTTGTGTGAGGAGGTAGTGCCCTCTTCATCGAGGTTGACCTGCACAGAGGTGGGGGTAGGGGATGTCACAGGAATACGTTTCACAGGAGCGTCAGATGAAGTGCCTTCAGATAGACAA
>QLOO01007964.1:0-14373 GCA_003313855.1 Suillus sp. MG131
GACAACGAGACTCAAAGGTTTAGACATTTTGATATGAAATTGACTTATTCTAAGATATCATCTCTCGATACCAGAAGGTACCGCAAGTGGATGTCCGAGGGTCCGAGTAAGCGTCCTGAAGCACTCAGTTGTGCCACGAGGTGTCAATATTTTTGTAAAAATTTAGAAAAAAACTCAACATCAATGGCTAGCCTCCGTTTGTACGTGAAAAGCTTGTGAGCGGAATGAGACAGCTGAAACAGCTGAAATGGCTCGAAAGGAGAAGGACGCGAGGCACATATGTAATTTGCGCGAAGTGCACAAATAGTAGGTGGATGGAAGACCCATGTACGTAATTAGCCAACACCAGAATCGATGGTCTAGATCCCGCTTCGACCACATAGTGTGTGCTGCATATAAGCTGTGAAGTGAACAGAATGTACCAGAAAGCAGTGAATTCAACTCTGAACCCATTTTCTGCTTGTCGCTGCTAACCTCGCAAGTGATAATGATTTTGGAATTGGGTGAAGGCCGACTTCCAGGCGGAGAGCAAATCATGACTGGTTCAAAGGATAACTCACACGAGTGTGGAACTTGAAAAGCGGGAAACAGATAGGAGAGGTCTGGCGGGACGGAAAAGGTGCATTGTGCAACATAGCGTTGTCTCCGGATGGGAAAAACGTGGTCAGCCTAGTAGTAGCAAGGGTGAGGGTGAGACCAATCAAAACCAGGCACACCAGGATGGGGAAGCAACCATCGTTTCGCCAGACACAACTATAGTCTATGCCTAACATTGCGACCGGAGGATCGGACAAGCCCTCGACTGCTGAACACAATCATCACTTGGTCAAAATTCAGACTCGTGACCAGTGACCAGTCCGACCTCGAGTGAATTCCCAGAATAACGTGACCTGTAGTGTATCTCATAATCGATTTCACGATACACAAGTAGTCAGTGGAAGTCTACCAGAACCGATCAGCGACAATGAGCAAGTAGGCCCCTGCAAAACGAATAGCAGGTTTAAGATGACAAGGTCACTACAAGGGTGGTGTAGGCGGGTGCACCTGGCAGCGCGCCGTCACCGATTTGCAGGGGAGTTACCAAAGTTCCTCAAAAGCTGTAGTCGGAGCAGTAGAGGTCATGGGTGCGAAAATAGGATAGCGATGTGCAAACAACTTTGCACTCTCGTCCGTCGTGTCCCTTGTGCGGTTGGCTTGTTGCGCTTCTAATACTCAGGGGAGTTGGTATGCAGTTAGTAGCGAACCAGAAGAAAACAATAATCAAAATCAAATTGCAATTGATGGTATACGTCTATGATTTGGTAAGTGGTGACTTGGAAGTTGGAGATTGCAAAATAGCAAAGACGTGCAAGGATGTTAGTCAATAATGTTGGGGAAAAGCGGAGTGATAAAAGTGAGCAAAGAGGGGCGAATGATGCTGTATGAATAAGAAAAGAAAGTTTCAATGGCATTTGAGAGATCAATAGCACCGTGCATGCCAAAGGAGACCCTTCAATCCAGCGAACGACCACATACAAGCGAAGAGTGCTCGCCAACCTTTGGTGAGGGCTTGGGCAGACACAACCAAAGGGAAACGTAATCCAATCAATGAGGTATGGCGCTCACACATCAACCCGGAAGCTCATCACCTGTGGTAAATATGCAGCGCCTGCAAGATCGAGGACATGGACATCGTCAAAAACGTCGTGACCATTGAACTGTGCGGACAGATGTCAGCAATTGTAAAGACATCCAGATTCGAAGGAACAAAGTCGACGAAAAGACTCACCCCTCCGAAAACAAACAATCTGCTATCTGCAAGGATCGTTGCATGGTATCCACGCGCGGAAGGGGGTTTACCTTTCACCGTTCGTGGTTCGTATTGGAGGTTCACTGTGCCCAAATGCGTCAGTTTATTCTGCACCTAAGTTTGAATCCATAGGCATATACTCACCAAGATTGAACAAAACAACTTCATCTCTATACGCTCCGCCATCATGTCCACCCACGATGAAGAGGCAGCTTCCAACTTGCGTAGAGGTATGCGAAAGCCGTCGGTGTGAGAGAGGGAGATTAAGGCGGGTCCAAACGAGTGTGTCTGTCGGTAAAAGAAGCTTGACAGTCAGGATTGAAGGAGAGAACAGACGCGACGCAGGGCCCAAAACATTATATGAATGACCCACCAAGGTTTAAACACCATACATCTGAAAAACATTCTCTCCCATCGCTTCCTCCGACCACAATCATCACATTCCCTACCAAATTGGCAGTGTGGTATCCTCTCGGCACGGGCGGCTCACCCTGCGTTTCGACGAGGGACCAGCGAAGCCCACCGCTTGCCCCTGAGCCGCCAAAGGAACCACCCCCGTATGAGTACGTCTGTTTAGAGACACTTAGTAAAGTGAGGGCACTCGTTAAGAAGCTACATACAGATTGTGAGGTGGGATCTAGCCGAGAGACATCAAGGGTCCATAAATCATTGAGGGCTGTGAGGCCGTTTCCTCCTCCAAAGATGTAGATCTTGCCATTATAGAGGACAGCGGTGTGGGCACGACGCGGCGCTGGATGGAGAGGCCTCTCTGGGGGGTTCTGCGATTGCAATGCCGGCGATTGCAACTCAAGGTTTGATTCAGGGTTCTGCGACGGGAATTGGGAGTGAGGAAATAAGGGACAGAACCAGGAACGTGTAGTAGTGTCAAAAATGTATGTGCTGTCGTAGTACACCGGGCCTTGGCCCCCACCAAAAATTACAATTTTACGGTCGACGAGAGTAGCAGTATGGGCGCGGCAGGGTGGTGGTACGTCACCGAGGGTGTCAGGATGTGACCAGTGCATTGTATCTGAAGCCCGCGACTCCTTCAGTATCTCATAGATAAAACATGCACCGGAAAGGAGTGTGGCTGACCGGTATCAAAACAGTACACATCCTTCCAACATCCTTTATCATCACATCCTCCAAACAACCACGCAACATGGTCTACAAGGGTGACCGTATGAGCCCTAAACGCACGCATCGGGAGTAGGCCATGAACTGGAGCTCGTGACCAGTATAATGCGGTTGCAGGTGCAGGAGGATCGTCGGAGTGAGGCAGACGTGGAGTAGTGCGAGGGCGCTGTGGGGTTTTTGAAGGGTATTTACCTTCCTTGGCAGATGGAGAAGAGGCACGTCGTTTTATGGAGGAGGTGATAGATTCAGCAGGAACAGCAGTGGAGGTGTGGCGCAAAGAGGAAGATTTTCGAGAAGCGGTGGTGCGAGGTGTACCAGGCATTGTTGGGGTTGGTGTACTGGTGGGTGTAGAGCCCACCGTTGGAGCGTTCACAACAGGAACAAGAGTTGTAGATTGTCCACCAGCGTTAAACGTGGACGTTGAAGCCGTTGCCTGGTGGGTTGGGTGTATGTATGGTGAATGGGTACTGCCAGTGGTGCTACTAAGCTGCAGCGCTGTCGAACGGGAATCATCATGAAGGGAGAGCGAGCTCATGGTATCGTTGTCGTCGTCGTCCACTGGCGCGAAGAGAAGCGTCGACACCGCCGTTGAATGTGTCGCAGAAGGATCTGGATTAGTCTTTTGCCGTCCCCGCTGTGCCATGGCGATGTATACAAGTGATCAACTCGTGGGAATAATATTTGGCAGGTTGCTCGCCTACTATAGGGAGTAAGTAGCATTTTACCATCACGACTCACAACAACGTCAGTTTCGTTGGGCCCTTCCCTAATGGTGGACACTGAAATTAAACGCTGCCGGGTGAGACTCAGAATGCTGCTGCGATCAAGTGCATGCGTACTGATCACTGCTGAAGTGAGTATATTTCGAGCTTGCACATATCCCAAGAGGCTTGCCTAGAGCAAGTTGCATGCATGTCAAAGTCATCCTCAGCCCTACGGTACGAATATATCGTGCAAAAGGATGTGTACTCACACCAAGTACTGGTAGCCAAAGTGCTTCTCACTTCCGCACATTGTAACCTCCTTCATTCTCTCAAGCCACTGAGTCCATATTTAACTTCATGAACTTGGATTCGTGCATTTTCCCTAGATCCATCTCAGTCAAAAAGATCACAACACAAATTAGTATCGACATTTGAACGAACAGCAAACCGGGATTACTACCATCCCGGTAGTTCGGCAGTCACCAAATATAGGCATTTATTTCTACGCTCTTGTCGAAGGTGATAAGCCACAGGCTCTTACTTACCAAAATGGACCTCCCATGAATCTGACACAGCGCTTGACTGAACGCAAAATCTCATCGTGGGGCCGTAGGCCATATGATCGGATCTTGGGCCTATTTCAATACTACCCGTAGCTACCTCGGAAGGGAAGGTATGTCTACATCAGATTCCATGTCAGTTAACCGATGAAAAAAATGACACATGCACGTAGATTTAGCGAGCTGACAGAGGCTGGCAGCGGCTCTGCCATGAACATGCTGTCTCAAGACGTGCTAAGACCTGCTATGTAGCCTGTAGGACGTGCTGTCATCCTTGATAAATGGAGATAAGTGCCTCGAGATATTTTGACAGCTAAGCTGTAAATAGCGAGGGTGCGGAACCATGAGGTATCGTTTGAGCCCTACGCACACCGTAGATGCGTCCGAATACCAAGTTCATCGTCATCTCACTGGTTTCTTCCTTCGAAGGTAAATCAAGTCTTGCCAAGCCGTCTATCGGCAGCGCTTCAAGTAGCTTAAACCACTCAATCATTTCACATTGGAGACGAACAACTGAACCTCAGGTACCTCTTATCACGGGGGTAAAGCGGTATAAACCCGTTATCTTATACTCTTATTTCGACACAGTCACCCTCGCTGACTTTTCTGGTACCCACAGTTAGCGCCTAGATCAAAAATCCCCACTCCGACCTACTTCGATCCATCGGTGCATTCGCACAAACTCGGATCAAAGCAACTACAAAAGGTCAAGAGCTATTCATGGGCAATCCCTCCTTGAAAAATACCACGGTGCACGTATCGTCCAGATTCCCCAACGCCCCTTCGGGTAACCGTTGATATCACGAAACACTCAATTAGTCGATCGTGATTCGACAGGTGAAATTGGTCCCGATTACAAAGGTACCTTGCTGTGGGTTTTTTTTTAATTCCAATTATTGTCCATTGGGGTAAAGTACCCTATGTCGGACAGTCGCTGTGGGTTATCTATTCACAATCGCCTGGTAGACATGTTTCAGGCTGTTTCTTGGGCTATTTTTTCCGCAGAAATTGCTATCACTGCCTCTCATCTGACAGGCACAAAAACAGTTCGCAGCGTGGCATAACACGCGGTCGGTCCGCTTCGAAGGACTCAGTAATTTCCGTTATGTCTTCCTTTCGACACAGCCCATATGTTGTCACAGGGGCATTCATAGGCACCCATCCGCTAGTGATATTTTCGCAGTGTGGTCGCCTTATCATATTCAAATCAGTGTCCGTATGAGTCAACAGCCTGTCACGGATGAATACGCCATCATACGCCATCAGAAATTCTTTTGCAGTTTATCTGCCTATTAATCCCGTGCGTATTGTGGACTTCATTGCTTACATGTTCTAAATATCTCCAGGCTAGATGTCTGTACAGTGGCATCGCCACCGGCGTGGAGAACAATTATAACGATAAATCTCGTACATATTAGGATCCGAGGAAGTCGTGAAGCCAATCTCCAAACGTGGGTGGGAGGGCCAAGGTAATAGTCAGATACTGGCTCGTACCTGATATCTACTAAACCCATTGCGCATGCCATATTATACAGCGTAATCATCAGGGAAACGTCATTCATTACAGAGTGCTACAGAGCGCTCTGTAGCATTATGTAGCACAATCCAATCCGCTGGTGGTGGGTGTGCGATCCACTCTCGATGAGATTATGAATACTTCCACTACAGCTTGTAAATAAATAGAGGGGACAGCGAATGCAAAATATGATACAGTATGTATGTGCGCGTCCAGTGACCTGTCTAACTCTACACTGCACGTACTAGATTGGCCCTCACTGGAACCCATCATATCCCTGACCCCACTGCCCATGCATCCCCATACCGCCCATGCCACCCATACCCATCCTCGGATTTCCCATACCCATACCCATTCCCGGACCTCCTACCCCCATCCCTGTGTTCCCCATGCCCATGCCACCGCCCATGCCCATACCAGCCATCATTCCATCTTCCCAGATTCGATCACCATCTCCTACCCATTGGAAAGCAGCGCCAGGCATGTCTCCCATTCCCATCACTCCCATGTTCCCCATCCCCATCATCCCTATATTCCCCATCCCCATCCCCATCATATTCCCCATCCCCATCCCCATGTCCATCGGCATCCCCATCCCCATCATGGGAGACACCATCATTGGGTTTTGAGAAGGTGGACGCATGACATGTGGAATGTTCATATTGGGGTCGGCCCCCATATTCGCCGCATTCATGCCCATCCCAGCACTCCCTACACCCACACCACCACTAATGGCAACCCCAACTCCGCCACTCATACCTGAGTTACCAGAACGCATGGGGGATTTAGGGCGAAGAGCGTCGATTTCTTGTGAATTCGGCACGACACACTTCCCCCCTGCGAGTGAGATCAGGTGTCGAGTCGCTTCTTCCCACGAATCCTTGTTCCATGGGTGCACGACATCGCCTTCTGTAGTCCGTGCATGCTCCCCCACCTTAGTCCCGTCGCTTGCATTCAGCACTGTGACCCACCCACGGCGGAGGGACGAGCGTGCCCGTCCAAAAAGCTCAAGACGGCGTGTGCCAAGGCAGAAATTTTCTATAAGGGTATACATTTCGGGTGGTTTGCGCATCGGGTCGGCAGAATCACCTTCCCAGATGATGACGTCAGTATCTGCAAACTAAATTAGTGTCCAGTTCTCCGGGGGGTATGAGTGTATATGTCAGACATGACACACGGTTCCATAGCATCATGAACGGGCGTGGACAATAAAATGATAAAACTCGCAAGTAGAAAATAGGCTCACCAACGTTGCAGTGAACAAACCAGCTGTCAGTCGAGCGACGTACCGTGCCGCGGATGCCCATGAGGCAATGCTGTTTTGTGCGGGTGAGAAGAGAAGTGGTAGGTGGGTCCGTCTATGTAATAGCGTCAGTTTACAGATATAGGCACAGGGCAACTATGACGCGCACTCCTGGCCCGCGATTAGTGGTATTGTTGGTTTTTACCCATACCACATCCTCACACCTGCGGTAGCCCCACTTAGCAAGGACTTCGCGACCACGCTCAAGACCTTCTCCTGCGCCACTACCTACCCACATGAATACAAACGAAGGGTCAGCCGCAAGAGAAGGCACAGGAAGAGCTTGAAGATCGTCCCAGCCAAAAGACGATGAGAACGGGGGGTCTAGGAGGATGACGTCGAACTTTTGGGGATGTAATGAAGAGAGGTGAGAAAATGGAAGGAAAAATGGAGGTGTAGCATGCGCATCAACAGACTCCTTTTTCAGGCTGAGCAGGCGTTGCTGCTTTGGGTATCTGCAATAAGCATGAGGTCAGATCCGGAGCTGCGAATAGAGTACGCACTCCTCAAAACGGCGGGAGGGCTCCGCGCCGAGAACCCGATTCTGCGGCCACTCACCGCTGTCAACGTACCGCTGTGAGTAATCATTGCGGATAGTTTCTTCTTCGGGGACATAATTTGCGTAACGGGCGACCCTCGCGCGTTTCGCAGGATGGAGATCTTGGCGCTGTGGGCGGGTACGAGAAGCGAGTTGGGGAGATGACGGTGGGGAATGCAGTGGCGACGGTGCAGGAGAATCGATCAATGGGAAATTTACCAGATCGTTGGGTACAGTTGCAAGCGCACGAAGCTGACGTCGATGTGCCCGCTGTGAATTGCGCACGGATGTGAGTAGCTCCCGATGGGACGTGAGCAGACTGTTTGCAGAGTTCAACACATCCGCCGTGCTCGCTACTGCTGTCGGTATGGAGCCAATATCTGTCATGAGTACTGTCAACAGCAGTGAGAACTATGGTCAGTCAAGGTGTCCAAAACACCAAGTTGATGACTTGCCTCTTTTGGCATGTTTGTCTCTTTGGATCACAATATTCTTTTCTGCTGTGCTACCGACGTCCATAATATTTCCCCTGCTCCGTTTCGAAAGTCGAATCACTACTTTCTTTTAAACTATGGGCAAGGCAGCCAAGTCTAGCCGCAAATTCGCGGCGAGTGGCAAGTTGAAGCAGGCAATTCAGTCGCGGAAGAAGCACCAGCAAATGCAAAAGAAAATTCAAGGGAGACGTGGGGCACACGGGAAGGGAAGGCAACAAGCCGTTGCTGAAGCGGACGGTAGTGAACGCGACGATGGGGAAAAAGCGGTTAAGGGAGTCACTAAGAAAGCAGGGAAAGAGTCAGTTGATTAATTGCTGTCTGATCTTTTGTCTGAATATTGAGATTCCTGCCCCAGCGCAAAGAAAATGACTGTCGAGGACTTGCTCGGAGCAGAGTTTATGGACGATGATAATGATGCTGAAGAAGATGAAGTAGGGTGTCATTCTTTTCTTCACTCAGTATAATTCTGACACGCACAGGATGATGCTGGAGGTGATGAGTTGGATACAGACGAAGATGAAGAAGACGTAGCAGACGACCAATCCTTTGCGTCCGTGGATGATCTTGAGGGTGAGTGCCTGCATGCTTCTTACATGCTTTGCTTATGTTGCGATAGATCGTGGCACAAGTCACATGCTTGAGCTCGCACAACTCGCGGAGAAAGACCCTGAGTTCTACAAATATCTGCAGGAGAATGATCGCGAGCTTCTCGAGTTCACTACCACTCAAGATGACGGCGACGAAATGGATAACGAAGATGATGTCATGGATGAAAATGACAATGAAGAAGACACTGGAGAGGAACTGCCCGTTCTTACTACTGGCATTCTCAAAACCTGGCAAAAAGCACTCCTTGAGGTGCATTATATTCCTTTTTTTTCACCACACGCGCACTGCTGACCTGACGGTCATAGCATCGTTCCCTGCGAGCCCTCCGCAAACTGCTCACTGCGTTTCGCTCTGCAGTGCATATGAATGAGGACGATCAGGTTCTGTTGTGGCGCATTGACAATGCTGCAGGTGAGCATTGCATCCTCGTGTATCGCGGTTTGTAGTTGAATCGGTTTCCTCGATAGTGTACACAAAGCTTGTAACGACCTCCCTGCGGTATACGCCAATTGTCCTAGCCCATCACCTCCCATATAAAACACTTCCGAACGGTAAATTGTATGTCCTTTGTGCTTTCCATATGGCCTTGCCCTGATATATTCATCAGTAAACAACCTTCACAATCTGCAAAGCAAAAAGCGCTACAAAAACTTACTCTGTCTTACTTTAACAATGTGGTTCACCTGATTCCTCAGCTTACCGACCCTGATACATTGCGTCTCGCGCTCACAGAGAGCGCAAAGATAATCCCTTACGTCGTCTCTAGCCGCAAGGCCGTTAAGACGTACTTAAAGGCGAGTCCAAATCTGCTGTGTTCCTATTTAAAATCCTTATTACAACGATACTTGCCTTCTGTTTTTACCTTTTCCTCTTTCTATTCGGCTTTGAATGAGGCTGACTTCAGCACAGAAATGTTTAGAATTGTGGTCCACAGGTGAAGATGACGTACGGATAGCTGCATTTCTCGCTATCCGTCGACTTGCATCTTCCACTGATGACTCTATTGTGGATCTTGTGCTCAAGGTACGTGAGATTTTGACACCTGCTACTCCTCTTGACGCAGACCAACCTTACAGAGCACTTACTTGACGCTCGTGCGTGCGTGCAAGTCTACGAGTACCTATCGACTACCATCCATTACGCTAATGAAGAACTCCGCATGTGAATTGTTTTGCGTAGACCATGGAGCAACATACCCACACGCATTTGGGTACATACGCCAGCTTGCAATACTCTTGCGTGGGGGGATGAAGACAAAAACAAAGGCAAATAGATCCTTGTGGGTAGCATTTGTGGCAGATCTGACGTCTTGTATCACCTTCAGGAGGCGTACAAACAGGTCTACAACTGGCAATACGCGCATTGTGTTGACTTCTGGGCACTTGTGCTGGGTCGCGCGTGCGATGCACATGCGGAAGCTGGACGAGGGGGGCAGGAGAGCGAGCTAAGACCACTTATCTACCCACTTGTGCAGGTCAGTCTGGGTGCCATCAAGTACGTTCTCCACGTGTGGTTTTTCTCTTGCTTATCTCCTTCGCAGGCTCATTTCGAATTCACGGTCGTATCCATTCCACTTACACATCGCACGCTCAATGCTGCATCTGACTCGACACACACGTATTTACGTACCACTGACGCCTTATCTCCTTCCTATCATCTCATCTACGCTCACGGCATCTGGCAAGCCCAAGTCATCCACGCTGCGGCCTCTCGACATGGAAACGCATATACGTGCTCCGGCACAGTACGTCAGGACACGGGTATATGCAGCAGGACTTGTGGAGGAGACAGTATTTCTTCTCGCGGAGTGGCTTGGCAGCGGCCCAGTGCATGGAAGCGTTGCATTCCCTGAACTGATCGTACCCATCATTGTCACACTCCGCCGAACACTCAAAAATTGCAAGGAGCTAGGGAAGGAAGCAGGAATGGTGAAGGGCCTTCTAGAGCGGGTGGAAGACTGTGCAAAATGGATAGACCAGTCACGCTCAGGTATCAATTTCGGCCCAGGAAAAATGGATGAGGTCGAACAGTGGGAGGCCAATGTGGAGATAGAGGAATCGCCCCTGGGAAAGTACCTCAGAGTGCAACGAAAGAGCAGAGAAAAGCGTAAAAGGATGATCGATAAGGTACGCGTATTTTTTTACCCTGGTGTGGATACTCCTGATGTCGTTACAGGCCAACAAAGGCGAGGATGAGATCTTAGAGGACTAAATTGGTATGGCTATCTTGCAGCCAGCCTATCTGCCGTTAATCATTTTGACACAAAACGCCGAAGGGAATGATAATCAAGGAGCCGCTTCCCCAATTTGATCCTCTCAGAACGCGAGAGGAGTAGTGTTGACCCTCTTCTGTCCGCGGAACAATAATCGTTCGCCACTTCTTTTCAAAAGTATTCGGCGAGGACCGAAGTCACCGTCACAGCGTTTTTGTTCCGCGTTTTAATTTCCGGGACGACAAATTGGCGCTGTTCTCCACCCACAATGCTTGCACAATATACACACGATTTTATCCTGCCAAAAAAAAAATTTGTTTTAATGCGAGCGGTATCGGCCGTCTTTCTGTTGATCGCGCTACGCCTCGTTTCAATGTTTTTAAATTATGAGATCCGGCGAGGACCGAATTGATGTTACAGCGTTTTGTTCCGTGCTGTGACCTTCTGGAACGACAAGCTGGGGCTGTTCTACACAACAGGACATGCGGTTTCATGACCCAAGTTAGCTTAGGTAAAGCTTGCCACAGATTTGTCCGCGATTGAGGTCTGCGGGATCTTTGGTCACTCGTCCCTTAGTGCTACCAATGCGGGGTTGCTTTGGTCTCTCAGGAGACATGGATCACATGGGGTTTAATGAGGTGAAATTGAAAGGTCTACAGAGTCGCAAAGCGGCATTCTTGGCGCCAAATATAACGACAGTCAGAAGTTTCACCATAAAATTATGGCAAGGTGATGGAGATATATAATTCGAACAATGCTGATAAGTCTAAGCCTGAATGGATGGGATGGATCCGAGGACATCAGGACTGGAATCACTAGATGGCCAACTTGGGATGCAAATTTGGTTTCGTGCAGACCCGGGAATCTATTCTCATATTAGGATACTATGTAAGGCCCCTTCTATACATACTCTGAGCTTCTAGTGAGTGACAAGCCTTCCGCTCCACAAGGGCCGAACAACAGAAAAAAACTCACGCGAGAACAACTGCAGTTCAGCGGAAACGAGAGGTCACAAAAGGGCTGATATCTCATGATTATTTCCATACTCCAAAGAAGACCTTCCACCAAGGTCTCCCGGCACCTCTTGCACTTCTTTCATACCCTTCCACAAGCCGTTCATAGTGCCTTGGCATAGAAGCCGGCTGAAGTGTTTTTGTTGACAGTGCGTACTAAATACGGAAGACGTACATTCGCAGTCCATTAATCATGCATGAGAACACATGTGGTTGCACTCACCTTCTTCTGTATGGCATTGTCACGCAGTAGCTGTGCTGCTTGGACAGCCTCAGAGGTTAGCTTTGGATGCGCAGAGAGGGATCCCAAGAAGTTCTTGAGTTGGATATTTGGACGAAATGGATCAATAGGCCACGTTGAAGCGATACTGGACAGCTTTTGTGTCGCCTTGGAGGCAACCATGGCAGTTCTTCTGAGATCTAGGGTTGATCACGACAATTAGATGGTCCCGGCACGTCGCGTGAATACATACTTTTCAACCTTGTGCTCACTGGCAGTAGTACTGCAAATTGGACTCCCCAATAGGACCGACGTCAATTTTTCGCAAACCTACTGCATTGACCTACGTACGAGGCACCCCGAATCGGACCTTCAATCTTATGCAAACTTTCGCAAACCTTCGCGGGAAGCTCCCAGTTCATTCCAAGGGTTTCGAAATTCAATAGTCCCTTCGTGTATGGTATTTTTAAACCCGTCCAACAGTAACTGGCTCCCCAAGCTGCCATCGCTTGAAGATCGGGAGCGATACCGAGCGATTGTCAACTGCCCTTCCCGGTCAGCATCCGTGGCCGGATTTCGGACACACAGCAAACGTGACGAAAAGCAGGCCAGGGCAATCAAAAAAAATTGGAGTGGAGTGACAGGAGTCGACACTTCATGTGGAAGCAATCGGTGCTACCCTGTGCCACCATATTACGACGTGCGACTTGCAAAAGAATCTCAGAACCACCATGAAATAGATATCCCACATCCTGTACGAAAAGGAAGACCAAGATACTTGGAATTTCCCCGAATGATTCCCACTTGGGAGGGAAGGAATCAGACCCCCTCGCTCTGCACTATGCGAGATATCATGGTGGGCCTCCCGGCCGTCCGCACTCAAGGAGACGCACGGGATTCACTGACGCATAACGACATGCGTTCGTGCATAAGTGGCGCGGGCGTCACTCTATAGTTCCTTACCTGTTGTCGCAAGGGGACGATTCCCATTTGCGGATGGTCACACAGGTTAGCTGATTGCATTATTATCGAAAGATCATCATCGACAGTCAGCGATTATCCACACCCACAGCGAACGACAGCGCTGATAATATAAACACTAGCTTGGGTTTGTGACGGCTACCGTGCTAGAAAATCCCACTGGTGTCTATCTCTGATTTAAGAGGATGCTCAGAGTCATAGCCTTTTCCGGATCTCATATGATTACGGGCTTCCGTCTACAGGAACCGCTACAATCGTCGTGATTTTTGCCCATCAGGGATTCCTCCCCGGTGCATGTAGCAGTCAGGTAATTTCCTGTATTTCTCCGACGGAAATGGAGTCATAAATAATATATGTGCTCGTGCTCGTTATTCCTTATGGCCTGCCTTGATCATTTGCTGGTAAGAGAATAAATTTAGTTGTGTCTGTTTCTGACGAGTAGTTCCAATACTCTTCAAATATTGACATTTCAGCTAGCAAATAGCTATCAGAGAAGCTCGAGACCAGTATGTCTCTGATGTCTACTCATAACCCATGCCACTGAATGCATAACTGAAATGATGTACTACTAGTGCACCGTGTATCCGAGTCGTAGTCAATAAGGTCTAGTAAAATTTAATATTTGCCGTCGCCGGGAATCGACACTGGGTATAACAACATAGTCTTCAGTCGATTTCATTCAACGTGCCCATCATTACCAACATTTGCAGGGTAATACTCGTCGCCATGATAGCATACTATGCCTAGAATGTAGGTGGGCGCTAGTTTGACGCTTGCAGTTCGCTTGGACGTGCACTGCCACGCCACGCCAGGGCCAGTTGTCGTGTTGGAGGGAAGGCATCATATTGCCCAGTTCCGCTCTTTTTCGCTGCTTTCAACATGGGCTGCTGTGGGGAATCAGCACTGTCAGCCAGTGCTCCTGACACTCAGTATGCCAACAGAGTCCAACCAGTGAACAATGGTATCATTAACCAGCAGCCTGGTCCTCATCCAGGCGCTCAACATCACATACAGCCATTTGCAGAGAAATCACCACTGCTTATCCCTTCTGGGCCTTCTCCACCTCCACCAAGCTTTCACCAGAACAACCGGTCGATCAACGGCACTCCGTGGACTCACACGCCCTCACCACCACCCCAAGGCACGACCTATTCGACTCCTTTGAGTCCAGCCCTTGGAGGTGCACCGTTGACACCACCTCCGGCTACGTATATTCCTTCAGGACCGTCAAATTCTGCTGTGTTCTTTCCGCCTCTCTTGCACCCTGACCCCATCCATGTTCCGCCGAAGAACAGTA
>QLOO01007982.1:0-16679 GCA_003313855.1 Suillus sp. MG131
AACACGTGACCCTCAATGACTGACGCGCTTGTCACGCGTTTGTGACACCACATTCTCTCCTCTAGGCTAGCATTGATGGAATCGACTCCAGTGACGCCTTCTCGACGTTCAAAACGCTTTCAACCGCTTGTAACTCCCGTGAGAACTGACGCGTTTATAGACAAAACTGTATTTTGGACAGACGCTCCGTGTTACATCCGTCCCACTGTATACGAAGATTACCAAGTTCTTCAGGAAGATGAGGGATGGGAACCAGGGCCCGGAGTGCAAACTGTTTTTCACAAGTCATTTCAGCGGATGAAGAATACCGCGCCAGCTTCACGGAAAGGGCTGAGTGCACGCAGGTCAACAACTATCGAGACTGAGACATTTGAAGTCGGAGACACAGTGCTCGTCAAGACTCAGTCTACAAAATGCCCCAGTGTTGGTGTCATCGCTTCAATGTGGGAATTCCAAGGCAAGGAGAACAGGGAGGACGACAGTCCGCAGATGATGGTCAGGGTTCACTGGTTTCAACATCCATCGGAACTACCTCGTATAAGGGCAAAGAGGGAGCATTTCGAGGTCAGTGACACATCTGCTGATTGTCACCCGCTCATTCCTACCACCAGAATGAAGTATATTTCACTCTCGCTTCACAAGCTATTCTTCCGCCTTCGTGTATACTATCGCATTGCACCATCTCCGAGGTTCCACAGACCAAACCCACAGCACGCAAACGAAGTAACTGGATCAGTGCTACTGCAGAAGAGAACAAGATATTCTACTGTCGCCTTGCAATCGAGTCTCGCAGTAATATTTACTATGATTTCCACTGGGCAGCTCACAAACAACAAGCTCTCGGCAGCTCTAATGAAGACCTCGCCAATGGCACTTGCTGGCACGTTGCTGTAGAGACAACACCGTCAAGACGGCGTACGAAGAAGCGCACAAAGCTTCAAGACATTATGGAAGAAAGCGGCGACGACTCCGTTCGCGATCGTGACTACGAGAATGATGAACCTCCATCAGAGCCCGATGACCACCTCATCCCCTCTGTTGTTGACGATGCCTCCGATAATGAGACAGCTCTTAGTGGACCTATCGACGACATTCCAAAGACACCGTCTCGCAAGCGCAAACGCGCCTTATCCACGCCCAAGTCTACGCCGAGCAAGAAACGTGCACCGAAGCTCGCAGCACCCACTCCACACTCCAAAGCGGCACTACGAAAGCGAAGTCGGAAAGCACCAACCGTTCGTGTTCCGCCTCCGAATATCACACAGGAGCACTACAATCAGCTGCAAAGCTTTCCTCCGGATCCGTGGCTTCGTGCAATGCACGTCCTTCATGTTGCAGCGCGCCCCGATGTTCTCCCGTGCCGTGAGGAGGAATACACCCGCGTTTTGAGAACTGTAGAAGAACTCTTGGAGGAAGGCAGTGGAGGTTGCGTTTGTGCGTAGAGTCCCATCTATTTTTTTTTCATTCTTTGAATATTCATTCTTAGACATTTCTGGAGTACCAGGAACAGGCAAGACTGCAACAGTTCATGCCATTATTCGTGAGCTTAAACGAATGGCTGAGAATAATGTCTGTTCTTTCTCAATCTGTTCATGTTCTCACTCAATAATCTTTGTTTGGAAGGAAACGAATCCTTTCACCTACGTTGAAATCAACGGACTCAGGATTCCCGAGCCATCTGCCGCATATAACCTACTTTGGGAGACAGTCTCAGGGCACGATGTAGCCAGTGATGGTCACCTCAAAAACAGTGCCAAGGAGGCGCTCAAGCGGCTCACCAAACACTTCTCTGCAGGCGCACGGGCAGGACCCGCAGGTCACGCGTGGTAAGCAGTAGTAGCCTCAATCAGTCGGTCATTGCTAAGTTGCGTATCTAGCGTCGTTCTCATGGACGAGCTCGATCAGCTTGTCACGGCAAAGCAAGATGTAGTATACAACTTCTTCAACTGGCCCACAATCCCAGGCTCGAAGCTTGTCGTGATCGCTGTCGCTAACACCATGGATCTTCCAGAGCGGGTGATGACCGGACGCGTGCGCAGTCGACTTGGTACGTGCCGTTAAATCAAGCACCACACCCATCTCATGCTCATTCACGCGCTGCAAAGGCATGATCCGAACCAACTTCCAGCCATACACGACGCAACAGCTCGAAAAAATCGTACATGCACGTCTCAAAGAAGCCAAAGAAGGCCTTGAAGAGCCAGCGGACGTGATCAACGCCGATGGTGTGAAGTTTGCTGCAATGAAGGTTTCATCGATCAGTGGAGACGCACGAAGGGTGCTTGATATCTGCCGGTAAGTGGCGAGCTTGTTTTATAGCGACAATATAGCTGAACTCGGATGTAGACGAGCTGTGGAACTCGTGCATCCCAAACGGCGCGCTGCTCGCACGGAGGATGTGAAGGAGGTTATCAAAGTGCTACAGAATAGCCCAACCGCAGCGTACCTCCGGGACTGCAGCTTACATGAGCGAATCATGCTTGCATCCCTGCTGAGATGTATAAAGCGGGAGGGTGTTGAGGAGATAAAGTGGGGCGAGGTGTGTGTTTTTTTATTTTTTATTTTCCATGGAGTGCTCAACTAATAGTACGTAAGATTGAAAACCAGCATATCACTTATGTTGAAGCCCTGACTTCGGAAGGAGATCCGTCGCGGAAGCCCACGCCAGAGGAACTGGGACTTGTTCTGGACTCCCTGGTTGCCTCCCGCGCTTTGATCATCGAGGATGGTGTGAATGCCATCCGCAAGTACCCCCGGGAACGGAGGGTCATTCTCAACTTGGAGCAGACGGAGGTAGAGAGGGTACTGAGCGAAGTAGGCGGTCGGTCATGGGCAACTGCGCTTGGTGTTGGCGCATGATCAATACCAAAGATGTTTTTGGATCCGATTGACGGGGCTGGATCTGTCAACGTCACTAGCTGGGAACGTTCTTCAGGCCGTCCAGTCCCATTGTACTGATACCATCACTTAAATGTCATGTTTATGTGTTTCATATTCTATACCCTAAGCTAAGTACTTGCGTCTCTAATCTACAGTTTAATTTGGGACTTTGATTTGATCAGCGGCAAGCTCCAATAATAGGGATTTAAGCAGTACCGAGATCTCAAGCTCAAGATGCAAGTACCTCCTGTCAATGGGTTTCGGAGGCAAATCATTTACAAAGGAATGACGGCAGACCTAGACCAAGGCGTCAGCACGTTACCCATCAGATCTTAACGTGCTGTCGTTGACGCAGACATCGCATTCATGATCTTCTGATCTTAATTTCAACGCCATCATCAGTGCTGCGCCGGCAATGACCTGAAGAGCGAATTAGGCCTGACCATTAATCAGGACTATCTGTCGTCTCGCACCTCTGTGAACCATGGATGGGCATTGCGGGTCGCAGGGGGCCGGACAGACATATTTTTAACAATTTCTGAAACACATTTTACATTCACAGGTCCTTGGCTGTAACGTTTTTGGTGCAAAATCAAGTGCAGTGATCCACCACAAATATGATTTCTCCTGTTCTCCAGTCTATCCCCAGGTGTCCCCTGCAACCTCGGGATCCACGAATCATGCTTCAACAAGCCAGAAAGCCTCAGCTGTTCACCTCTGGCCCTCGTTCCATGTTGGCAGATGGCTTGATATGTGCAAAATATGTTCGTTGTGAGGCTTGCAGTGGTATAATGACACAGGTACCCATGGTGGTAAAGTCATTCGGCGCGTAAATTCTTGTTCCTTCCATCGCCTCACAGTTCCCCTCCCTTTACCCCTCGTTGTCGCTCAATGGTGGTCTTGTTTCAGTTTGATGTATGCCGACATCATCTTGAACACCTCTGTATGTGTTATATTGAAGCACATCTAAACAAGAGCTCTCTTTCATTGACAGGCACTTTATGTCTGTCAAATGGTAAAGAAAGGTAAGTTAGTTATTAGACGAATTTTAGTAAGTCTTGCTGATTCGTTGGTAGTGAACTATCACAATTGCATCATCAATACAGAGGTTTCGATGAGAATAGATACTTTGTTCTATCTCATACGCTAACGTATCTTCTAAATACAGAGCAATTTGGTATACAGTCAACGGCGAAACGAAAGCTCCTATAGTACAGTTAAAGTCCCAAGATAGCGAGCGACTACGACACACGAGCTTCGAAAGCAAATTATGCTATTATGACAGAACAGCAGCAGAACAAGCGCAGCAAGTACGGTCACAAGGAACTCCCAGTATAATAAACGCTCGAGGCACTGTCGTTGATGCGCGCATCTAATCCATGCTCCTTGAACGCCATCCTGAGCGCTGTTGATGGGCTGAAGAGCAAATTTGGTTGATCCGTTATCTCGTATCCTTCGTGAATACGCATCACAGGTGGCAAGGAAAGGCTATGCAGTCCCGTAGATTGGCACCACTTGCTAGCCACTTGCCATGGACGTTCTGATACTTCCGGGAAGATATGAAGATAGTTGGAAACCGGCTTGAATTTGAATTTGTCTGTGGGTCCCTCTGCAATAGGGTCGATCTCAAGAACAAGACGATCTTGGAATTCCGGGTGCTCTGCCTGAGCAGTCACCGACAATTGAGATATGAACTCTTGATGGGACTGAATTTCAGCATCTTCAATTTTGGCCAAAAGGAAGAGGCTTCTCCTGATATATCGTGAACCATTCGGGCCTGTGAATGTGTCAGTATGCAAAATGTGTCAGATCACGTAGGGAGACGCGCCGATGGCAGCTTTGAGGTACTTGCACGCCATGCGATGGCCCTGGTCCCAATCTATGTTCTGGCATTGTCTAGAGCAATACCTCGCCACTGTGCACCTGGCACACTGGAATAGATCCCACTGCGGATGCCATTCATCGCTGTTCTGCCGAATCAGGGGCTGATTAGCCACGGAGGGGATAAGTGTACAGTTCACTCACATGCACAGCAGCACATTGACGATCGAAAAATATCGATGCCGCGGGTATCTGACTTCTAAGGTCCAAAAAACGTCGAACATCTTTTTTGAACAGATTCCAGGCTTGTAACAGGTCTGTATCGCGCTGAGCAATCGCATCTAGCGACTTCTCGTCAGCGTCTAGCTCGCTCCCTGCGATCCGCAAGACCTTGTCGAATGTGAGGTATGAACGAAGGGCAGTGATCAACAATGCATTAAGGCATTCCGCCGCATCCGCACCGGGAATACAGGTATGAGCTTGAAGGATGGTAGGAAGGAATCGCGCCCGAAGGGCTTGGCATATAACGGCCACCAGGTCATCCACAGGACCTCCCATAAGTAATGCAATGTAACCTAAAGCATCCTCAAACGCCTTCTTGACATGTTTGGCGAAGTCATCGTGCTTCAGGGTTAGAGAGAGTTGACATAGATCACGAAGGGTATAGATAATGATGGCCACCAGATTGCGATCAATGTAGGCCTCTCGCAAGGCACAGTTCTGTTGACTGGTAACGAATAGTAGGTTTGCACAATTCCCAAAGCAATTAATGAGCATTATTTGCCAACGAGGCACCCCGAAAACAGAATCGCATGAGGTGGTATCGTCGATGCTTTGTCCAGAAACGACCTTCTTCTTGTACAGACAGCGGATATTTCTGATATACTTGAAGGCAACAGAAGCCATGGGTCTAATGCCTCCAGCGACATGAACAAGGGTGGAAATAAAAGAAGGATGGTCGACATCCAGACATGCCTGCACCACGTATGACATGTGTTCCTGGAATGCCCCCTGCTCCTTGCTGCCCATTACCTTGTCAGCTTCTGTGAGAAAGTCATTGTCCTTTGAGGTGACGGCCATGCACCACAACTGCGAGATAATAGGGTGTAGAGATGGTGTGTTGATTAGTGACTGTGGTGTTTGTGAATCGCCGATCAAGCTCATCCGCATCAACATGTTGACAACTAGCTTCAGCGCTTCCGATCTAGTGATGAGAAGACCCGGAAGGCGGGCGGGGTTGCTGGAGGCGAAGAAGTGACGATAAAAAAAATTGACCCAGAGATGACAGCGATGCCAATTAGATATTAGGTTGTCAGCGATAGTCTGTAGCGCCTGCGTCGATTCCTTTTGGTGATTGACACGATTCAGCGTGACTAGCACTCCTTTAAGGGAGTACCTTGCGAGCATGATACTCCTCACATCCCTCGAAGTGACCACATCGGGGATGCGAGCTGGATCAAGGTGGTGATAAAAGACTGGGAGTAGTATCAGAAGTTGCTCTGGTTTCCAATGTTGTGCGATGTTGCATAGTCCGTCGAGCTCCTTGATTGACCCGCTAGCAGCTTTATTGATCATAAACTGTTAAGACAGGAGACAATTAACCTGAGCACATGAAGAATGATAGTCAGATTCTCGCATACCTGTATCACTCGGGCGAATGTATGGCCATCTTCAGGTTGCCTTTGAGGAGGGGCGGATGACATGAGGTTGATCTCACAAGTACTGGTACAAGCCCTGGGCCTGAAGCGCTCGTCGATGCACACGTTCGTCACGCGACCGTCACATAACGGGTGTAGAACCGAACCGTAATTCGCATACTACTGGCAATGATAACCTTTGAATTGTAACACCAGTGAACATTGAAACTAACATTACACCTGAACAAGAAACATATTCTCCAATATCAATTTCTTCCATTCTAACGACTTACGAGCGTAAAGATACAGAATTTATGTTGTAGACTGAGGTTGCGCGTCGATGAAGGTAGACGTGAAGGTATAAGTAACAGTAACGGAATGCGTAACGGTGAAATTTCAATCATGCCCAGTTGTCGATAAGAGAATCCCGCATCTCTCCGATAACAGCTGAAGAACTTTGTCCTTGAAGCTCTGCGACGGTGAAATACGTTGAAAAGATGAAGAAAGGAAGTGAGAGTGGACCTACTGAATGCAGCTTCGATAACACTGATCTCTGTGGCGGTAGTGTCAAGCCCAGTAAATGCGCACCAGTCGTTCACGACAAGACCTCCACCAATGACGTCTGAACCTCGATTGATAGTACCAGCCTAGAAACACGAGAATAACTCAGTTACACAATGTACCTGTGCTGCACTTCCTATAATTACGCACCACGAGGGGAATTTGTAGAAGACTACTCAGTTCATCCTGGTCCTGAACACTAGTCTTTGGGTGAACAAGTCCGCCCTGATTCGAGATCGCACAATAGCTTCCCACAAGGACGTTATCTGCGACGGTCTGTCTGAAGACCTCGACCTTCAAAACATCAGCAATTATTTCCTCCGTCTCGCGATCAACGTCAGGGTGAACGAGGGCAACATAGTCGTTGCAAGCGATGACGTTGCCAAGCGCAGATAGACGCTCTTCAACTCGCTGGATAGACACAGCGTCAGGGAGGGAGTTGCGCAGATGCTGCAGTTCTTGATCAGTCGTTGTTGAAGGGACCAGGAGACCATGTCTATTTCCTACAAGTGATGGACATCAGCCTTCTAGGCTATTGTGGGTAAAGCTATATCACAGACCTGCAGTCAATCTCCCAACGATGCGGGTGCCGCCGATCGTGGAATGCACGATGGGAATGACATCGCCGAGCTCAGCCTCAAAGGCCGAGTAGAAATTTGCGCTGCCTTGGATCGCAGCTAGGCAGTAGCTGTTTGTCAGTTTTGAGAACACGCCGATCTCGCTACTATTTTCGAATTGGATGCCTGTAATGTATGTTCATGGGGATGCGTATGAATGCGCATCAATAAGGACACCCACGAGTAGCCATGGTAGGGGTTGTTGAAGATTTGGAGGGTAACCTAAAGCTGGTCCTGGAGGTTAGACGGAAGGTAGAATACAGAAAAGAGTGGGGGGTGTTGATGGTAGTGACTACTTGAGTGCTCGACAGCTGAGTGATCTTCGAAATTTTATATAAGGCTAATCTAGCTTAGCCTGTGACAAAGTGCGAGTCAATCCCAATCAGACCGGTTCCGCTTTCTATGCAACCCTCAGTGCGGCTATTTTTACTCGAGGCCTTCCGTTTTTCCGTTGACTCAAACATCTATCGATGAATCACTGAGGCAATGCTCAAGCGATCTGCGCAACAGCTTCGCGATTGATTCACACCTGGAGCATGCAGGCATTACAGGGTTCCGTTTATGGAACCCTAGATTGCTGCAGCACTCGCAAACTTGACCGAATTTCAACTACTTAACCTACTACTGCATAGATGCTCAGATTTGCTACAAGGTATGGTTCAGATGGGTTGTCTTCGTGGCTCAGGCAGCCAAAATGCCATCATGCACTCAATGCAAGAACTGTCTTGCGTGCCCGTATGATGTCTGGAGACTCCTTCGGTACTCTGACGGATGTCGAGAAAATAATGTTGGACAGTGTCAAAGTAAGGTCTTCGACCGTGCAACATCTCAAGTACGGGTCTCATAAAATGAAGGCAACAGGTCCCATATCATTCTCGACGTTTATGCAACTTAGTCTTGGTCACCCCACACATGGGTACTACATGAAGCCGGAACATGCTGTCTTTGGCACCCAAGGTGACTTTATAACCAGTCCTGAGATTAGCCAGATGTTTGGCGAGGTGAGATTCACTATTATATGTGTCACATCTTGAAAATGCGAAATGCGCTACAAATAGCTTGTCGCGTTATGGATGATAAAGCAGTGGATGGATACGAGTGTTAAAGTACCTTTCCGAGTGGTAGAACTTGGACCTGGTAGGGGGACCCTGATGGACGACATACTTCGGGTGGGTGATGTTGAACGGGTGCTTGGTTGCTCCTCACCATGTTTCTTCCAGGTTTTGAAACAGCTTCCCGCAGCACGCGGAAAACTAAAGAGTATCCACCTTGTTGAGAGCAGTGCGACTATGCGTGCCTTGCAGGAAGACAAGCTTCGTAAGGCTTCTCAGGAGGGCAATTCCGAGATAATGTGGCATGATGCAATTGAAGAAATTGAATACGAAGAGGGTGTCTTCACCATGCTGGTCGCTCATGAGTTTTTCGATGCCCTTCCCGTGAACGTCATCGAGGTGAGTTTTGTTCACACAGACGAACATTTACTTTACTAGCGGGAATTACAGAGAACTGAACAAGGGTGGAACGAGGTGCTAATCGCCCCATCGAGCGATCCAAGCATCAAATATACCATGCCTTCTTCAGAGTCGGACCAAAATTCAGACACTTCCTCGCATTTGCATCACACGTCTTCGCGCTGGACGCGTGTTCTTTCGCCAACTCCGACAGCAACATCGACCCTCCTTGGACTTGCGTCTCCTCGGTTCTTTTCGCTCCCTGTTGGGACGCGTATAGAGGTATCTAGAGCGTCCATGAATCAAGCACGAGGTATTGGGAAACTTGTCAATACCAAGGGCGGAGGATGCGCACTTGTCATCGATTATGGTGCAAACAAAGCCTTTGGCGATTCCTTACGGGTATGAACTCAGACACATGCACCGAATCCTGACCGATAACCATCCATAGGCCTTCAGACAGCATAAAATTATCGATATCTTCTGCAGTCCTGGAGAGTGTGATATTACGACGAATGTTGATTTTGCGTTGCTAAAAGAGTCTATGGCTGACCTTGGTATGTCTCATGATGGGTTCCCTACTATGTGATTATCGAACTTGTACAGTCTCGACAAATGGTCCTATTTCCCAACGTGATTTCCTCACGCGCATGGGCATAGACATCAGGACCGCTGCTCTTGTGCGTTCGACTTCCTCTCTAGAGAGGAAAAAGGCGATCGAAGATGGCGCAAATAGGCTCATCGATCCCCTTGGAATGGGTGAGCAGTACAAGGTGCTCGGAGTTACTGCAAAAAGTAAGGGGGAAGGAGGCCAAGATGTTAGTGAGGTTTGGCCTTTCACTGTCATCCATGATAGTGCGTAGCAATTCATGTGATTTCCCGACGCTCGCGGTAAGTGGGGCAGGTTTTGTCTGCAGCAAATGTGCCATCCTCTGCAACTGCAAACCCACTCGTCGTTTGTCCTCCAAAAATTGTATTGTAAAAGCTTTTCAGACCACCGCTATTTTCTTGTCTCTGCCTTTCTTTCAGAACCCTGTTGGGTATTGTCGCTGTCAAACTTTGGATTGCTGACCAGTGGCTATGACTGAGTCACTTTTTCCTACTTTCAATGCTCACGCATTACTGTTGTGTTTCGTGGTGCATGCCAACGCAATTTACTATGATACAGTTTATTACCCCGAATATCGTTCATCGTGTTTCCTGCAAATTTGTGTTTGTGGCTAACAGTTCGTTGAACATCATGGGAGCAGTTGTTTGAACGTTCAAATGTTCATGTTCTATGCAATTTGCAGGATGTATTTCACCATGGAACACTGAGGCACTCGTTGAATACCTGCATGCTGGGAGCTCAGCGCTCAGCTGGGGTCACAACATCCTGTTTTTGACCATCTTTGAACTACTTTGCTAGCTCACTAGTTAATATCGCGATGCAGCTATTGGTGTCGCAAAACAATGTGTTATATATTGTTTGGTCCTCATTGTGTGCTATGATATACGGTCCATACTCCCAACGCAACTTTTCACACACCTGGGCATAGAAATCTGGGCCGCCGCTCTTGTGCATTTGGCTGACTCTGAGGAGAGGGAAAAGGATCGAAGACGCTGCAGACAGGCTGGTTGATCTCCTCGAGATGGGTAGGCTATACAAGGTGCTCGGAGTTGTTGGGAAAGGTATGGGAGAAGAAGGCCAAGATGTTGGCGAGGTTTGACCACTCCAAAGAGTGCACAGAAATACATTTAATTGTCAGATAACACACAAGCACATAACAAGTACAATACACAATAAGGACCTGAGAATCAACAGCGTACCACAAAAACGCACTAAATACACCACCCACCGAGAAGCTTTATGCATAATGAGCCTTGATAATATCCGCCAACATTTCGGCTGTCGCGATAACCGCTCCAGCCTAGATCTCTGTCAGCTTTCGCGGCCACCTTTCAGAGCTTCCACATACCGGGTGTCCTGAGACCAATTTAGGGAAAACACTTGCATCGCACACCCGGAGCCCCTGAGTGCCCTTAACACGCAACTCCGAGTCCACGACGCCGCCAGCTCCCATCGAACACGTCCCTATCGGGTGATACACCGACTCCACGCGGTCTCGAACAATATCCGCCAGTTCTGCGTCGCTTAGTTTGGAGAAGTGGTGGTCAAGCTCAGGGTGGTGCGAGGCGTTCACGTCAGTGATAGAGGTCATGGGCGCTGTATGTACGATTTTAAGAGCAGCGCGGACGCCTCGAACGAGAACGTCGACATCGTGTTTTGTTTCGAGGTAGCTAGCCCCACATTAAGCAGAGTGAGTTCAAGGTAAACATGTCAGCCTACCTAGGATCCATGAGCGGGTGGTCCCAAGGGTCGGCAGATTTGAGAAGGAGTGATCCTTTACTCGTGGGACTGGCAGCACAAAACGTCTCGGTCGAGTTGGAAGTAGAGTCATTGATGGCTTACCGTAATAAGACAATGATCATCTGATATGCCTGGAGCTTTGGGCTGAGTGGTACGTTGTGTGCATGTACTGCGGCGGCACACATGATGACCTCGAGGTCGGGTGCGTCTGGGCCTGAACTGGCGTCTTCGAGGTCATTGTTGTACTCAGCGGGCGGGAAGAGCACCTGGTCGTCTGATCGGAAGAATGCTACAGACTCGCCGACCTATGACACTATTCAATACTGGTGATGTGAACGCAAGGAAGACTTGACGAACGTTAGAAGCGAGTGGGCCGGTGCCCCATAATTTATATCGCAGCAAGTCTCGCACCAATAAGCGTGCGGTGTTCAGACTGCGAGGCGTAAAATGGTGGAATGTACTTCCCGTTTTGTCCCTGAACCGGAGATTAACTGATGGGTG
Organism: Suillus sp. MG131; assembly: GCA_003313855.1. NCBI lineage: Eukaryota > Fungi > Basidiomycota > Agaricomycetes > Boletales > Suillaceae > Suillus > Suillus sp. MG131. Next base: position 11,819 of record QLOO01007982.1, read on the forward strand.
ATCCATAAGGTTTGCCCCGACGCTGGGGACATCGAGCACGACCGGGATGTTGTGACGTAAAAGCTGCGCAGCTGGACCAATGCCAGAAAGCATTAAGATCTGTGGAGAGTGTATGGCGCCACCGCTAAGGAAAGGTAAATATTGTTTAGGGCATATCAAGCAGTGACGCACGAGACAATGACTTCCTTAGTCGCCCGTGCACGGAACTTGGACCCGATTTTATTCATACGAGATTTGCTGGCAAACTCGACACCGATAGCACGTGGGGCGCCACTGGAGGTATCAAAAAGAACCTTGGAGACGCGCGCGTGGATGACGACTTTCAAATTCGGACGAGCAAGAACGTCATCAGTGAGATATGCCGACTCGGTAGTCACACGAGTGCTCTTGCTGTCGATGTAAGTCACTATGAATCAGTCATTCAGCACTTGTTAATCCCGACAGTCACTAATGAACTCACTGATCTGCGCCATATTAATGACCGATGCTAGTGAGCCTTGAAACTTGAAATCGGCAGAATCTATAAAGACTCGCCTTATTTGTCCCCTTTGTCCCCTTAGTCGTGCAGAAATCGGGTGAGAAAGGGATGCCGGCATTAATGCTTGCCTCGATGAAAGCTTTGCAGCCTGACCATATGTGGGCGCTGTACCCAATCTCAACAGGCCCATCGGCACCGCGGAGGAGAGGATCAACGCGAGGGAAGCGCGGGTCTGGGTTGTATTTCTCGAACTTACGGATATACCTGAGCAACAGAGTTATCAAAAGTCAGGAGTAAAGAGAAACGAACTACGTGCTTGCTGAAATTGTTCCACGACCAGGATTGGTCGCCAGCAATTTCCGCCCATTCGTCAAAATCAGACGGTGCGCCGTATTGTGCACTATGATAACCGGAGTAAGTCAACCCAAGGGAAGATGCATTATAACCCACATCATGGCATTAATAGCAGAGCCTGAGGAACATCAAAACATATCTTGATCGGGAGAACGACTACTCACATCCTCCGAGAAGTTTGCCTGAACATGCGGGGATTAGTATAACAACCGGGAAGTCGAGATAAGACGTACCGCGAGGCCAGAATTTTTTTTTGTTGCCTGCATGTTTCTGGGGCTCGGTATAAAGATGGTAGTCCCATGAACTGCGCATTAGTCTCGAGAACGCAACAGGCGTCTTGCTTGGCATGACATTTCGAGAGCTGTGCAGAATATCAGCATCTCAGAAACAGACGATACACTCAAAGATGCTGACCTTCCACCAGCCTCGATGAGTAGAACCCGCAGATTTGGGTTTTCGGATAGACGTGATGCCAGAACACATCCTGCTGTGCCTAGGCGCGTTTTGGGCATAAGCAATGTGGCTACTAGTATGGAACGCCATACCTCCTCCAATAATGATAAAGTCCCACTCATCAAACTCAACCCCGTCGTCAGCGACTTTCCTCGCTACTTTCGCGTAGTCTGTTATGAGCCTTGGTTGTTTCGCAGTGAGGTACCTCAGGACAATCGTTAACGCCACTACGCTTGCAGCTGCTGCCTCAAGAGAGAGGGTGGCAGGGCGAGCCTGAATGACTTTGAGAACGCCGAGCAACCTCGCAAATACGTCTGTATGAAACATGATTTATGCGGGGGCAGAAGGTATCGAAGGAACTAGAGGAGAATCAGGAATGTATGAAGCCACCTCACGCCCGCGGAACCGGATGCCAAATATACGTACCGCGCGTGTTTGGCGCATGTGAAATTACCCGGGCTATCACCGACTGCATCGTCGTGGCCTTAATCATTCAGTCGAACGAGCGCTGGCAACAAAACGATGGCCGCCAACAAGTAATTGGACAAAATTCAAATTCGAGGTAACGGCAGTCTCCAGGTCTAACAAGCGCTCGGTGAGCAGCCCTGCTCGAGCAAAATGGCAGGCGCACATAAAAAAATTAGCTCTGTTTAGCTTGATGGCCCGCGGCCCTGCAACTGCCCCCCTATCAACTCCAGACAATTGGTGACAGAGATGTACCGAATTGTGGCACTAGACCTTAGTAGCTAGACTTGCTCTGGATCAGAATTCGAGAAGGCAATGGATATCAACCGTTATCAACTTCCATTTATCTATAGCGTACACTATGAAGTACTACATGGCATGGATTTTTTTTCAAAGATAGGTCCCGAACCCTATCAGGGCCCGTGCTTGCATTTTAGTGCTGTGTGTGGCTGTGCTCCGAAGAAGCACTTGCGGGTCACGACCATATTCCACCGCCCTCAACTTAAGTACTCTGTATTCAACTACTCATCCTGGCACGTGCTGGCCACCTTTCGACGCATATTCCCTCTCGGCTTCCTCTCAAGGTCCCAACAATCCCGCAGGGGTAATACCTTCCCTATCCCTGACTCTAAGCATAGCCCCCCTCAAGCTTCAAACATGCCTTCAGACAGCCCCCCGCCAACCAAAGCCGGCCTACTCAAGTGGTGGACCCAGTTCACCCATGCTCAGAATCGCAAAAAGGATTCAGACTCGACTAGAAGTCTGTACTATCCTGACCTCCGGTCCATGACGTTGACTAATTTCCAATCTATTATCCAGCTGTAGATCAGGAGGAACATCCCGTGTTTCAAAAACCACTCAAAGAGAGTCTGAGATATGCCAGCGTGCAGATTTCGACTGCAAATGCTAATGGCGAACTGTACGTTTGGGGGTACATTCCTGTCGTTGTGGCGAAATGGTGAGTGGAGCTGCCTTGTACCGTCTTGACCAGCTGTGTACCTTGACTCCTCTAGTGGCCTGTATCTCAAGGAAAATGGTCAGTGTCGGTATGTATGGTGTGAACATTGATCTAACCATTCTGCATCTATCAGCTACAGAGGTAGAGGGGACGTTTCGTGTCAACGGTTCTACCAAGCGCATGCGAGATCTACAAGCCGCTTTTGAGACACCGCCACGGGTGCGTACAGATTGTTCCTGTGTAGCACGTTCAGTTGATGTACTATTTTCGTTATCAGTACGGGAAATCGCTGGACTGGAAAAATGAACACTATACAACACATGATGTCGCAAGCGTCTTTCGTAGATATTTAACTCAAATGCCTGTCAGTGGCGCTCCACGCTCCGTGCTGTGCGTACTTATGACCCACCCAGGAACCTGTAATACCACATGATATGTATCACGATGTGAGTGTATGCTACTTCCTTTGTTGATTGACGCTGAATTTTTCTCGACTAGTTCCGGGATGTTTTGGGTAAGGAGTTCTGAAAGCCTGAAGTACAAGCTGAACTCGAGCCTGTGCAGGAAAGAAACCATTCAATCATGATGAAGTGATTGCAACGTACAAACGTCTAATTCAACGTATGCCCCGCGCAAATCAATACCTTCTTCTCTACGTATTGGATCTATTATCAGTATTTGCACGGAAATCAGATAAGAATCTTATGACTGCCACAAGTACGCCAAACTCCTATCCGATTGACTTTATTCTCATCCCTCTCCTGCACAGATCTCGCGGTGATTTTTCGGCCCGGCCTTATATCCCATCCTAACCATGAAATGTCCCCTGGGGAGCACGCGCTCAGCCAACGTGTTCTCGAATTCCTCATCGCGCAACAGGATTGGTTCTTACTTGACATACCACCACCACCACGATCGGAGCCGAGCTCCTCGTGGAAGCCCCCACCACGGCCCCACCATGCACACACACAGATACCAAGTGAGGAAGACTCGGATCTTGTTGTTGTGCCTAGTTCAGATGATGAGCACACGTCGATTGCTGGAGGCTGGAAGCTTGTCGGCCGTGAGAGGCGGCGCATTTACCGGCGCCGCACAACGCTAGAACACACTGGTGGGTCATTCCTGGGGGCCGCGCATCAATTGGACCGTCGCTGAAGTTCGAGGGCACCCCTTTGTGATTGTGCCACATCTTTTCCCTCAGATTCGCTCGACAGAACAGAAGATGTTGATAGTGGACAATTGTCGCCTGTCTTGGAGACACCAACATCACGCCCTGTAAGCCAAGGTTCAGGTCCCGCAGGAGTGAGCCGAAGTCGGACACTACCCTCCAATCGAGGCAGCACAGATGACGAAAAGCACCGCGCTAGGGTACTCAGAAAACAGAAGCGAGCTTCAGCTCAGCCGCGGCACTCAACTACATCTGGGGGTCATGCGGGTGGGTAGGGTGGAGTCGTCTGGAAGTTTGTGATATTGATATACCTCGAGGCGGGCATGGCGTTATTGTGCCGAGTTCCCGATCGCCCGTCTGGACAATTGCATTTGAGATTTCTATGTACACTTTAGGGCTGTTGTAGTACTTACTCCGGGAGATAACAAACAGGACATTTGTTTCCATACCGCGGGCTGGACTCGGTCAGGGCGAATATGTAAACGATGTCAATTCCGCAGCAAATCTAATTTTGTCTACTTGGCACCTGTCGCCATCAAGCCTGGGTGAGGGTCTAACAAGAAAGGGCATTCCTTAGTGATCTTTTGACGGGACGCGTTGCTGGCGGCCCTCACGAGGCACAGGAAATTAAAGAAGTCAGGGAGAGGATTGACCGGTGCCACCTCCACCGTTCCTTTCTTCTATCATTATCCTTCAAGTTAACTTGCAAAAATGAGCACGATGACAATGGTAGCGACTCGGACTCAAACCGTAACCCAACAAGCTCCAGTCCAAACATCATATTCAGGCAGAGTAAGAACCCGTTACCATTCATATACTGTTGGAATTCATATATATATATATATCCGTGGAGTGTCCAGTCTGAAACTCAAAGCTGTTCGCTTGGAGTTCTGCTGGTTCAATTTTTTCCGCTTCTCCACAAATTCTCATAGTCTCTTCTTGTTTGCAACTACGTACACAACTGAATTTCTGCTGCGCAGGCCAC
>QLOO01007984.1:0-12314 GCA_003313855.1 Suillus sp. MG131
CCTCCGAACTCCAACCGTTTCTCCTGTCAGGCCCGGTACGCCCTCAGCATCAAAAAGACCACAAGACAGGTCGCACCATCAATCGAGCATTGACACCCGCAAGTTCGGCTCAGAACCACACAGCGTTGTCTAATGTAGGGTTCCAGCCTCCTGCAGGGCAGTATTACACTCGGACGCCCTCTCATGTCGGGCACCAGATAGCGTCGCCTAATGTCGGATTGCAGCTTCCTGCGGGACAGCATTATACTTGGACGCCCTCTCATGCTGGGCGCCACATAGCATTGGCTAATGACGGGTTCCAGCCTCCTGCAGGGCAGCAGCATACTTGGTCGCCCCCTCGTGTCGGACTACAGCATCCCAGGGACCAGCCTGTTGCTCAGATGTCTTCTCGTACCACGTTCCAGCCTCTCCCTGGGCCGCATCACAATCAGAATCCAAGTCTGAGGGAGAGCGGGACGAACATGGCACCACCTTCGAACGCGACATGTCCTTATGCGACAAACTCCGGGTTTCAGCTAGGCACTCAATTCCATCCACCTGCCCGTGCTTCCACAGTCCCACCCCTGAACACGACGTCGTCTAGGCATTGTCCATACACTCCAGACAAGGGAAAGTGGACAAAGTCCTGAAATGGAATCGAAGAATCAAAAGATGGTGTACATATTATTTATTGGGTCCACACTATCATGCAGATACGATATGGCAATGATATGAATCGAGAATGGAACTATTTATTGGAGTAAAATGAAATCTAGACTAGAAAGAGACGGAAGGGAGACACAAGGCTAAAAGTCTTGGGGCAGAGTAAGGAAGATTACAGTATGAGTGGATATAGGTCACCAGAATAGCGGGTATGGATAGTCGTCGGTGGCTCGATGGCTTTCTAGTTTGAAAATGTGGGTGTATGTCAACGATCTATGCGTGTCGATTATATCGTAAAAGCTATTTTCGTTTCTTGTGTCTCATAGATTCCCTCGTGAGTGCCCAATGGAAATGAGGACATGGCATCAACGATGTAATTTATCCATCGACGCTTGGGATGACGCCACGCCTGATGCAGTGATACCTGGGGACATTGCCTGCGCATAAGCAAGCTTCTGAGCATCCCGCCGCGGCGGGCTCGATGGCACAGGCAATTCACGCTTGTCGACATAGTCAACAACCCCCAAGAAAGTCACAAGCGGGAGTGAAGATGGCGCAGTGAAATTTTGGAACGTCGACACGGGTAAGGTCATCAAAACTCATGGGTCGGAGGTAGAGTTCGTATGGAGCGAGAAATCCTATGACATCGAAGGTACAAGATCACAGATAGCGCAAGAATGGCAGTATTGATGCTAACACACGTAAAGAACATGGCACATTGTGCAAAGAGCATTAATTGGGTACTTAACCTGCACAGCCAGTGCACACGCTGTGAAGGGGCGGTACCTGAACAGGATCACACAGAGAAGACGCACGTATAGAAGATAGGGTATAGTGTTGAATTCCGAACATACGACGTGGTAGATAGCGGGAAGACTGAAGAGTCCGAGATTGGAACGCCAAGAGGATGTGCATGTCATTTCCGGCCAATGGGCAGCGGTCTGATGACGCTGCATAGCGCCCTAATATATGTTATTGACAGCGTTTATTTTTGTGTTCTTTCTCACTTACCATAAAACCAGTGCCCAAAACATATGAACATCTCAGTTGTCTAACGGATACTGAGATGTAAGTCCTCCAGTAGCTTACTTGTACGTCAGGGCATGCTGACGAAAACTTGTAGCGTACCTCCTGTGATTTAGGTACAAGCAATATTAGGAGTTGTGTTACATGTACAGATACTGAGATCGTACCTTCTGTTATTTAGACTTCTCGCCGTCCCGCGTTCGTATTCTCACCACATATAGCCCAGGTATGGCGGGTACGATTAGAAGACTTAAATAACGACCTCCCTCATGACTTTTGGATCCACATCAAACGAAACCCCACACCATCACAGCTTTTGTTCCGCATTCGTCTTTCTGTGGACAAGTCAAGTACATCCGGATCCTAAGTAAGTGATGGTGTTTGATGTTGAGAGCTGAAATTCTAACGTACCCATTAAGTGAATCCTGAAACAAACATCATGAATGCCCCTACGAAGCACGACAGTCTAGCGACAATGCTTTACCGAAAGATGAAAGTAAATAATAGCATTGGCCACGTCTTACACCTGCCGGATGGAAAGCGGATCATCGTCTATTCACGGGATGGGTCATTCCGAGTCTGGGACTTGGAGACGGGCACTCAGGTTGGAGAGGAATGGAAGGACAAAGATCAAAGAGAACAATTGACTATAGTATTATCGCCGGATGGCAAGAAGATAGCAAGCGGGGGATTTGATGGCGCAGTGAAACTGTGGAACATCGACACGGGCAAGGTCATCAAAACCTGGACAGGGCATACAAAGAGGGTGAAGTCTGTAAGCTGGAGTCCAGATGGAGGGCGAGTGGTGAGCGGATCAGAAGATGGAACATTCAGAGTGTGGGATGTCAAGAGTGAAAAAAATATCCTTGGCCCAATCAACGCAGAGGATGCCGTGTGGGCGATTTGCTACTCACCTGATGCCAAGATGATTGCAACGGGCGGGTTATCAATGGGGCTGAAAATCTGGAATGCCATCACAGGCGAATTGCTCAAAACATTCGAGGGAGGATTTTTGTGCGTGGCATGGACATCGGATGGAAAAACGCTCATCGCTGGAGGAATCGAGATCACGAAAATTGACACAGCCACGTGGACTGGGACGGTTCTTGACTCGTGCTGGACCAAAACGTTTTCACTATCTCCCAACGACCACATCTTTGCAAGCACATCATATGGCGCCAAGACAGCGCAACTATGGGATCTCAACACCAATCAATTGCAACCCATCGGAACACCACTTCACCATGAAGGATACGTAAAGTCTGCAACCTTTTCTGTAGATGGAAAGTTCCTTGTCACTTGCTGCGACGACGACGACATTTACACATGGGATGTTTCTATTGTGCGTCTCTCTATTCTCGTTCTTCTTCGCCACTCAGTCTGTTTCGCACAGGGGAATTATCACGCCAGACAGAAGCCAGCCGCTAGCTCATCTCAACCTTCCAATACTCATACCACGCAGCAACATAGCACGGCAATACAGAACACATCATCATCGTCACAGCTACCACCTCCTACTGCCGCAGTCCCTATTACCCCGGGGACAATGGGAGCACCTTCACATCCTCATAGCACTGTTGCTGGATGGCGCGCCCGTTGTGTGCGCTGGCTTTGCTGCGCGCCTATTCAGCACACCGACGGTCAACATTAGGAAACCGACATTCTGGCTTGCGTGTTCATTCATTTTTGTTACATCCAATTCTTTATGACTTTCCTGCCATCAACGTAGAGCATCTCTTTAGCGTGTAGTATGTTCGAGAACCCCAGCTTCGCATTTATGAATTTGAACACAAATACGAAGAGTACAATGAACGTGCCAGGCGCCGTAGCAACGTTTGGCTGGCTTCTCCGAGTCAGTCATCTTGGCGTCGTTGGCGGCATTGAGGAGCGCTCCAACGATGAGTGCAGTCGTACTCATCTCGCTGAAGCCGTTCGTCGAGAATCGTGGCCAATCACCCATCATCTGCGGGATAGTTGCCAAGATATGTGAGAAAAATGAACAGTTCTCGTCCATGAAATGTCTGAACTGAGCACCAGCTGCCAAGGATGGTGTATAGACAGGTTCGATGGTGACAGTATTGAGCGGGTTCCAAAGCTCGACGTACTCAAAGATTAAATGCATCCAAGCACAGATGTCCACGTGATGGTTTGGGATGGACAGGGTTTCTGTGTACACGAAGACGGAACCGCAGCTCTGCCTCGAAGAGCGCAAATATGGAGATATGAAAGGATATTCTCTTGTGCTCCAAAGTCCAGTCTGTCTAGAGTTGAAACTCCTCCCTGTACCATGGTCACCGAAACAAGCCCTGGGTTCATAGTGCGTGTATACGTGATTTACGAGGTGAAGGGAAGCTCGAGGATGCGAGTAGCATGTTCCTGTTTGATGGTAGGATATCAATACTAATGAACAACTTGTCAAGGTATAGTTTGAAAAATAAGTGTTGTCTACCTAGTAAACGAAGCGGCGAATAATCCCTTGCTTGTAGTGGCTGTTCGGCTGTTTGTTCAGCATCACACACGTTCCTCCGAGTATAGGGATGTAGTTTTGGAAGAGACAAGATATAGTTTGTTAGACGAAGACTAGAAAATGTAACTGCTATGCCGAGTAGTCAATGAAATTATCGCCAGAAAAGATATATGGGCGCTTGATCTGCATAGCCAATAAAGAAGACGCATGTGGAAGATTCAAACAACCACTTGCCTCGAGCTTGAATCTCAATCACACAAAACGCCCACTCCATCGTCCAGCTATTGCCCCGCAGCATTCATCCTTCTGTGTATATTTAGTGAAGTTCATCTGAATTTCTGAGTAAGTGATAGACTCATATGGAATTTGATGACAATAGCTGAAATGTCTCCACGTACGTTATGAAGTGAATCCCGAAACAGAAATCATGCGGCATCCAACCCCTGCGAAGCAAGGAACCTCATTGACAATGCCTTACCGAAAGATCAAAATAAAAGACGGCATCGAACACACCTTACACTTGCCTGGTGGACAGCGGATCATCACCTATTCAAGGGGTGATAGCTCATTTCGAGTCTGGGACTTGGAGAGGGGCACGCAGGTTGGGGAGCAATGGGAGGACAAAGAAAGAGCAGTGGCTATCATATCATTGTCGCCGGACGGCGAGATAGTAGCGAGTGGGAGTGACGATGGCGCAGTGAAATTGTGGAACATCGACACGGGAAAAGTGATAAAAATATTGACGGGGCATACAGGGAGCGTTGGGTCTGTGTGCTGGAGTCCAGATGGAGGGCGAGTGGTGAGCGGATCGGAAGATGAAACATTCAGAGTGTGGGATGTCGAGAGCGGAGAAACCATCATTGGACCTGTCAGTGCAGATAACTATGTGTGGGCAGTTTGCTACTCACCGAATGGCAAACTCATTGCCACGGGTGGGTTAATGGGGCTGAGAATCTGGGATGCCAACACAGGCAAATTGCTCAAAACACGGGAGGGAGGATTTATGTCCCTGACATGGACCGCGGATGGAAAAACACTTATTGCCATCGGTGGAACAGATATCACGAAATTCGCGACAGACACCTGGTCACAAACAGCGGTTTTCGAAGACTTCGAAGCTGCCCGAACCCATTCCATTGTACTATCTCCCAATGAGCGCGTCCTTGCAAGCACATCCAATTCACTCGACAAGACAGTGCAACTGTGGAACCTCGAAACCAATCGACCGATTGGAACACCACTTCACCATGAAGACTATGTGAACTCCGCGACATTTTCTACAGATGGAAAGTTCCTCACTGCTATCTGTAGCGATGGCCACATATTCACATGGGACGTTGTCGCTGTCATCAAAGAAGCTGGCCTGGTAGACATTGTAAGCTTAGATACATTTTCATCCTTAGTGTTCCTAACGACGGAATGCTCCCCCAGGTTGACATTACACCGCGACTAGCCCAAAAGAACAGAGGTGCTCGTCGAATACCTCCAGGTTTCTTTAACGATGCACTGCGAGAAGCTAATGTACGCGATCTTCACCTTCAATTCAATACTTCAATTGATAAATATATTGTTAGTTGCATACTCGTCTATCCCAGTCCAATAGGCCAAGTGACCACCCCGCCCCACATCAACGCACCCACAGTCGATTTTCCTCTTTTTGGCACCGTTCTAAGCCACATAGCACAACTCAGCGCGACAACCAACACCGATCCCAACCTCTCAGCTGGACTCGAAACCTATCTGGTATACTACGCAGACGGGATGGAACAGACATTCAGTTGCGAGAGGTCGAGGTTCCTTACACAGCGGGAAAGCCCGTGGGTTTCTTTCTCTTCAACATTTGCTTACTATCGCTGACTCGTTTCGCGCAGAGAAATTATCACGCAAGAAAGAAGAAGTCAACTGCCAACTCATCTCGACCTCCCAATACTAATACCACGCAACAACCCAGCGCAGCAACCCAAAGCACACCATCATCGTCACAGCAACCACCTCCCACTTCGACACCTTCCACTGTCGTTGGTACCGCGGGGACAACAGGGACAACCTCGCGTCCTCATATCACCGGTGGTGGATGGCGTGCTCGTTTTGTTGGCTGGTTGTGTTGCATGCCTATTCAGAACACAAACGGTCAACCATAGAGACGCAGTCACAACTCCCCCATCTGTTCCTGGAACGATGTTGCGACGTAATATTGCCATAATGCAGGCCGGACTAGGTGCTCTAGATTGCTGTGCGTCTATTGAATTGAGATGTTCTATCATCTCAGGTCCATGATCAATCTGTCATTGTACTGTATGCCATGCTTCACCCGGCACTATTTTTAAACAGGCCTTGTTTTTATTGCCTGTGTAGACCTTGCAGCACACTTCATTGTATGGGGTACATGTGCTAGGAATTCAGTTGTTGTGTCGATGCTTGCGACTCTCGAACGAACGACTGTTGAGCATGTTTTCTTACCTGCGCAAAAGCTCCTGCTATTGTCGTTGACGTGAACATCGTCCCTCTCGCTGGTCCTCCTCGACCATTAAATGTTGCCTGAGTTTTTCATGGGCGTTGAATTTATTTTCCAACCAGTGCAACCTGATCCCACTCGTTCCGAGTTGTCCTTCCGAACAAAGGTTATTCAAAGTACCGTACTGCAACTATGATATGACAAGGGCTTAATGACATCCAGTGAGCACCATCTTCAAGATGATCTGAAGAAGGCTACTGCGACTACAATGCTTTTTCTTCAAAGACGTGAGTTCAATATTGATATTGTAATCCCTCACTTGTGATGACTATTCAATTTATTCGCTCAGCATTGCACAGACACGGTCTTCCGAGTATAGGAATGCGGAGGAGAATGGAATCAAGATTTCGAGCCAGTAGGGAGACGAAGAAATACTCGCATAGGATGTTGATAACCAAGATCGAAGAGGAGCAGGATGCGGCCAGATGGACTCTCGACGGAAATGTGAAAAGAAAGAAAGAAACGACAATCGCAGAATCGCAATAGGTGAGTGGAGAAACACAAGGATGCAGGTTTGCGGAATAGTATGACGGCCATGCCGAGGAGTTAATATTTTAATGCAAATATAGCACGAAATACACACGAGACACAGTTCCCTGTCATGCATTATGCATTATGACTGACATTGAGCGCATAAGCTGCACAGCCATTAAAGCCAGTGCTGAAACGCAGCAGCTGTCAAACAAGCGAAACGTGCCTCTACAAGACTCAAACAACAACCTCCTTCTTGACTTGGATCCTCATCGAACGAAACCCCACTCCGTCGCAGCTTTCGTTCCGCATTCGTCTTTCGGCGTACGAGTGGAATAGCATCTGGGTTCTGAGTAAGTGATCATTGGATTCGTGCGGCGATTGATGGTAAGAGCTGAAATTATGACGCAGAATCCCGAAACTAAGATCATGGATACCACTACGAGGCGCAGGAGTCCAGCGACAACACCTTACCGAAAAATCAAAGTAAATGACAGAATCGGCCACGTCTTACAGCTGCCGGATGGAAAGCGTATCATCGTCTATTCCTGGAATGGGTCATTCCGGAACTGGGACTTGGAGACGGGCACGCAGGTTGGAGAGGAATGGGAGGACAAAGATCACGGGCTGATCATGGCATTATCGCCGGACGGCAAGAAAGTCGCAAGCGGAAGTCGGGATGGCGCAGTGAAATTGTGGAACGTCGACACGGGCAAGGTCATCAAAACATTGACGGGGCATACAGCGGAAGTGCGTTCTGTGTCATGGAGGTCAGACGGAAGGCGAGTGGTGAGCGGATGCAAGGATGGAACATTCAGAGTGTGGGATGTCGATAGTGGAGAAACTACCGTCGGACCAATCAAGGCAGTGGAACCCCACATGCAGTGGGCGGTCTGCTACTCACTGGATGCAAAGATGATTGCAACCGGCGGGAATGTGCTGAAGATCTGGAATGCCAAAGGTGAATTGCTCCAAACATTCAAAGGAGCATTTATGTGTCTGGCATGGACCTCGGATGGCAAAACACTCCTCGCTGGAGGTTCCAACGGCATCACGAAAATCGACACAGCCACGTGGACTAAACTTGACTTGTGCGAAAACATCGCCAACGTTAACACAATTTCACTATCTCCCAATGAGCGCATCCTCGCCAGCACATCATACGACGACGAGACAGCGCAACTATGGAACCTTGACACCGATCAACCCATCGGAACACCACTTCACCATCAAGGACACGTGAGCTCTGCGGCCTTTTCTGTAGATGGGAAGTTCCTTGTCACTTGCTGCCGCGACGACCACATTTACACATGGGATGTTTCCGCTATCGTCAAAAAAGCTGGCCTTCCATCAGATATTGTAAGCATAGATATATTTCATTTTTGAGGACACTGACACTGACAACGCATCTAGGCTGATGTTACACCACGAGCTCCGAGAATGACGGGTGCTCGTCGAGTACCTCCAGGATTTTTTGACGGTGCGCTGCGAGAGGCCAATGTACGTGATCTCCATCTATTATTGAATGCTTTGACAAATATGTTGTCAGTTGCGCATTCGTCAATCCCAATTTCATGCGCCGCCCACTCCAACACCACGTCAACGCATCCTTCCTTCATTCTGGCGCCGCTCCAAGTCACATAGCGCAACTGAGACAGGCACTGAATCCCGGTCCCAGCCTCTCAGTTGGATTCGAAAACTAGTACCTGATATACCACACACACGAGAGGTCGAGGTTCCTTATACAGCAGGCAAGCCTGTGCGTTTGTTTCTCATTCACAGTTCTTCGCTACTGACTCTTTCGCGCAGAAAACCTATCACGCAAGAGGGAGGCCAGCTACCACCTCGTCTCAACCTCCCAACACCCGTACCACACAACAACAACCTAGCATAACAACTCAGACTCTGCCATTGTCACAGCAGGCACCTCCCACTGTCACTGCTCCAACACTTTCCGCCGGTACCCCAGGGACAACGGGGGCACCCTCGCGTTCTTATACCACCTTTGCTAGATGGCGCGCTTGTTTTGTGCGCTTGCTTTGCTGCGCGCCTCCACAGCACACAGACGGTCAACATTAGAGACGCGGTCGCAACTACTGCACTGGCCACTGAAACGGCGTCGCGACATAACACCACTGCAATACAGGCCGGATGCTGGACTCCTTGGGTGCTGTGGATTGATGTGCGTCTGTTGAATTGACACTTCATATGTCTCATATCATTCCCTTGCTCGTCTGCCCTCTGTCGTCATTCTGTATTTCCTGTTTCATCCGCTACGGTTTTGTGTTTTAAACGAGTCTTACTATTCTATTGCCCTATATAGACGCCACAGTACGCTTCATAGAAACTACTTTAGTTGCAGAACATGCATCCCAAGAACTCAGCATTGAATCCTTGGTGCTTGTTTATACCTGTGACCTTCTTGAATGAGTGCTGCGCTTAGCACGATTGTGCACCTAATACTCAAGCCCTTTCGCTATTATCGTTAGCGTGCACATCCCTGGGGAGTCTGCGATGTGTATTCGGTTAAGGTACAGTCTCCATATATATAACCTATAAATTCGACATATTGATATTGAAAGCTTGCGAGTAAAATGACGGCGGCCGCTGCTGCTTCAGCGCTTGATAGCGAGCCTAAGGAGTCCGAGATTCAGACAGGCTCAACGGTTGATTCACACCACAATGAATCTTTCAAATGAACGTCACTACCAGTGTGCGAGCCAGCCTGTGTGTTTTTCTTCTCGACGGGTCCTTTTTACTGTCTCATTTTCACGCAGAGGAACTATCATGCGAAAAAGAAGAAAACGAAAACTGCACCGAGACCCGTAGACCCCCGATCTCCCAATATAAGTCATTCAACGCACCAACCCAGCGAAGCAACGCAGAGCATACTATCACCATCATCATCATCATCGCACCAACCACCTGCAACTACCACACTGACAACTAAAACGCCATCGCACACTGATAATACCGCAGAGCAGGCTGGATGGTGGATTCGGCTCTTGTCATGGATTGATGCCGTGTCCGAGCTATTTCAAAACACAGAGAGTCGACATCAAAGAAGGAAGATGGCAGATTTCGTGCATCATATTGAGTCTTTGAAATCTACCATCCTCTCATCCTATGGCTCTCCTGTACTCTATATATGTATGACAACGCCCGCTACCATGTCGACGTTGTAGATCACGGGGACAACAGGGACAATGTCGCATCCTCATATCGCCGGTGGTGGATGGAGCTCAATTTGTCGGCTGGATTTGCTATATCCCTATTCAGCACACCGACGATTAACGTTTTAACATTAGAGGCGCAGTTGCAACTACTGGAACGGTTTTGTGACGTCATATCAGGCCGGATGCTGGACTCCTTGAATGCTCCAGCTGGATCGCTATGCATATGTTGAATTGACACTTTCTATCGCCTCATCGTTTCCATAGATCTTCGCCCACACTCCGTTGTTTTACCATGTATCCCCTGCTTCATCCGCTACATTTTTGGTTTTAAATAGGTCTCATGTCATTGCGCGGTGCAGACACTACAGCTTTATGGAACATATGTACACTACTTCAATATGTCTGCAGGAACTCAGCACTCGATCCTCAGTACCTTTTGACCATGCTTGTGACTTCCTTGAATGACAGCTGCGCTGAACGCGATTGTGCACCTGCTCAAGCCCTTTCGCTGTTTATCGTTAGCGTGCCATCATCAACCGCATTGGTCCTATCATATCACCCAAAAATGGTCTCCTAAACGGTGGGCCCCGTCTTGTGCGGAAGTTTCTCTCATTGAATGAATTGCCGCCGAATCCGCAATAGTGTGATCGACAGCGCCATGGTGGGTACGCAAAACATCTTTTGGCGACGACGAAGACGGGAACATGCATCCGACTTTGCTGAACGAGAAGTCGTGTCTTGCACATGACATGCCCTGGATAGCTCCGCAATTCTCACCTCCAATCTCAAAGCAGGGATTGGCGAAGGATACTCTGTCCTACGAGAGGCAGACATGTCGGGGAATCGTCTGGAGCCCCTGCTAGCCCTGGCAGTACTTGTCCTCCGGAACCATTGCATGTCATTCCGCTCTTCGCTGTTGAAGTTGCCATATCACCAGTGGGTCTATCTTGCACCTTGCACAGGTGGGGAACATGGTGAGTTGCTTCTGGGGTAAGGCAATAGCAGGAGGAGGAACGCTCCCTTTCGTTGTCCTTGGCCGGCGTGTCACCAGCCTGTAAGCGTCTTCGAGAATCGAGCGGCTGAAGGACCCGACCACGACGGTGAGGGCATTTCGCCAGTGCTTTTGGCATCCGTAACGGTGTCAGATCATTAATCGCGCCCGACGCCTGCCCGCTTCGTATGTGTCATTGATTATCTGTGCGTACAGCCCTCACAGAACTGAAGCCGTTTTCATCATAGCGTTCTTTGATAAGACTAGTAGCTGAGAATATCGACTGATCAGTGCAGTTGGTAGTAATTGTGAATAGACTCGGAGAACTCGTGCCTCGTAGTGATCATGAGTTCCAGGTGACTCGGTGTGAGAACTGGAGTAGTGACAGCGCTGACAGACAAGCATTGGTACCAATTGCAACAAGGCTGGCGGCCGCTGATGGGTCTGTCGCTGACACGCCGAGGCCGAGGACCGATCGAACCGAGCGACTTGCCTCAGACCAAAACCAACTTTCCTTTCATCAAAAATCTTGCCTAGACCGAACTGAGAGGCCGTGTCGTTACAATCTATTTCAGTTGATCCCGCGATCGTCAGATATATTAATACCTCCCCGGGCCCGCAGTCGCCCCGCAGTACATATGGACACCGTGAGACTTTTCGACTTTGTATCCCTGGTCGTGTCCTCCGATCTGCATGAATGCATGCGTCACCATCAAAAGTGTATTTAGAACAAGAACGCAATTAATCCCGCAGCAGCTCCCGCAGCCAGCCCCAGCTCCAGTCCCGCCTCCGTTCGTCCTGCAGCGCTGGAAGTCGTCGTAGCCTGAGCACTCGTCGTACTACTACTACTCGATGCAGGCCCGCTAAATAAACTCGAGGGAATCGACGTTATGGAGGAAGGAATTGTGACAGAAGTAGGTATCTCCGTGGTGACAGATGAGAGCACGCTCTGCACAGCTGATGACTCGGAAGAGATGATAGAGGAGAGCGAGGAGAGAATCGAGGTAGCGGCTGTGGTGTCGAAAG
>QLOO01008002.1:0-14355 GCA_003313855.1 Suillus sp. MG131
GTCGCACAAACCTTAGATTCTGTCGAGATTTTGACTACGAGATGATGATGACATGGTCTGAACGTTTCCTCGAGCTCACGTCAACTGGGCTTGAATGCAAAATAGTCTTGTTCACATCGACGTCGTCGTAGTAGTTCTAGTTGCCGTATAACCACGACCCTTGGGAGTTCTACCATGCCCTTCCGATGATCTCAAAGAAGATCTCATCAAGGTCGGAGGAATATCGGTTACCACGGAAGAGCCAGTCTGTCGAGTTTGATGACTTTAATTTTTCTGGCTATGCCACAGTTCATCGAAAATGACTCATGAGAACATGGATCATGTGTTCGATAACCTGTGCGAATCTTGAGCTTGTGCTTCGCGCCACAGATATTCTCATCTCTTTTTGTTTTTCTCCAGTACTATTATGATACCCGCCGGTCTCCCAATTTTCCTTCCGGGTTTCATTCAGTATCGAGAATCACTCTCTACCTTCCGTGCACAGCGTATTGCCGTCGTTTCAGCGATTCTGTCATGCTTCCGCTCCCTACTCTTGCCGTCCGGGTCCCGGCGTTCTCAACGTCAGGTCCCATTTCGCTACGTAGAATAACCTCAAGGCTAACTCAAGCTTCCGACTCGCTCAATTTCTTCGTGATAATAATACAATCCCGACACAACGTACCAGTACTACTTCACCGGGTCCCTGACGCGACTCCCACCTTTTTAGGACACCACGCTGCACGGGTATCCGGCTTTTCAACTTTGCATAAGCTTTGCAGTCCGATCGTCTTGGCAAAACGCTAACCCCGCTTTCTGATCCTTTGTACTTGGTCGGAAAAAAAATCGATTGTCAAGAAAATCACTACAGTAAATCACCGGCAAACAATGACTACTTTTCTGCTATTGTATCGTCAAAATAAATACATGAACCTGGGTAAAGTATTACAATGTGAGTGTATCATGCTCAAAGGGCGTCTAGGGCTACACAAAATAACGTATCTCGAGTCGGTTAATAAATACCTGCCCGCTATTCACCGCGGATAATATGGTTGTAGCTGGAATATAGTGGTGCTTATTATGATAAAGTATGTGCTTTCGGTCCATGTCAGTCCAATCCCTCCTTCAGATCTTGATAGCAGTGCGTGCAGTGGCATCACGGTTCGACTTCAGCAACAGTGACAACTCATTGCCACCGGTGCCGGTCGAGCGTCCTGTTTGCTTCTGTTGTCGCTCCATCCTCTGCATCATCGCAAATACGGGGCATCCGACCGGTATCGCCGTTGATCGCGCCATAGAGACCACATATAAACATGCGATGCGTATGTGCGAGTCCCGGAACTTCCTGACTGCCGACACAGCTGCGTTATATGACTCCTTCACAGCAGGTGTGCTTTTCGCAAGTTCCCGGAGGGGACGAGTGGTGTTCGCAAGATGGGAAAGATAATCTCTGTGTGCCCCAGGCATATACCGTCGCATTCTCTCCATAAACCCGAGATCCGACCGTTTATTTGATTCTGAGGGGGCTGGGTACCGACGCTGCTGCAGTTTGAAGTCGATATCAAGGAAGATGTCGAGTGCATGCATGACGCTACTTTGACCAGCAGATGGTCCGCTGAGGTCGAGCGTGGAAGCGTCAGGACCATCTTCAAACACCCATGTTGGGCTCGATGGTCCGCTAGCATTTCCATTGAACCAAGGCCGCACTTGCCAGTAAAAGGTGGAGGGGTCTACAAGATCTCGCATGCTTGTCAAGGTCTCTTCAACCCGGTCGACAATTGCCACGAGGCGGGTCAGGAGGCGATTGATTTTGCAGACGGACGCGAAGTCGGAAACATTGGGAAGGTTGTGGTACTCGTTGAAAAGGTGGAGCATCTCCACACCCAGCAGCTCAACTTTCGCGTTACCGAACCAGAAATTCCGCTCGTCTTCTGTCCCTGAGAAGAGCTCAACGCCGAAACGCATGTTTTCTATCGTGACAGGAAGCTCGGGGTTTATGAGATCCCAGTTCCAGAGGACGGTGTCGGCGAATGTAAGCACCGGCGCCATGCGCAAGACCTCCGATACTTCAAGCAAAGGAGTCGCAAGAGATCGCGGGATCAGTACCGAACCGGCCGTCTGGTCCGGCGGTATGGAATGGACATAGAAATGAACCAGAAAGGCGAGCACTTTGTGAGCGCGACGCAACAATTGCTTGTCTGTTTTTAGATCATTGATGCTGATCACGGGGAGCTGTGTAGAATGTAAGCTGTCGTTCTATCCTCGCATATCAAATTCACTGACCCCCCGCATTTGTGATCTCCAAAGTTCACCATCAGCTCGGCTCTCGGTGTCTTGCTCTGTTAGGTTTTCCCCAAGAACTAACACTTCCTGAGCTCGTGTAAGCGCATCCTCCCATGCACTGTAAGCTTCGGGAAGCCGTGGGACGGGTTTCTCAGGGAGAAACCCTGTGTTGGTTTGAAGATTGACTTCAAAATCCGCAGGAGTTGGTTGTGCACCTGGTGCCTCTTTCCTGCTGAGAAGCTGAACGGAGTTCAGCACGGAGAGGACATTGGTAAAGAGATGGGATGGGGATAGTAAGTCGATTGGGTACATTGCGAGTGAATGGACGAAGAAGGACTCGCAGGCTTGTAATTTATTGTGATTCGAGAAACAGAGGACCCGGGCACCTTTTATACATGAACTACCAATGCGTGTCCTCGATTAGATCACATCATCGAGATTCAAGGTTACCTAGTCACAGTGCTTGCACTGATGTGTGTGCATCGGCAGCGCTGATATTGCTCAAACGGCATCATTTGGGCGCGTACGCCTCTGTGAGAACTAACGGAGCTTCATGCAAGGCAGGAGTTGACCGAAACTTGCGGGGTGTTGGGACGAAACCCCGATCATTGTCGGTGCCACTCTCAGTCCTGTGAACTCCTTGTAATTCGTTGTCGAGTCTGGCCAGATCTTACTCAGGAACCTTTGACATTGATCCCATGAGTGTCACCATCTTGCTACGATCCTATACAAATCCCCTTTCGGTGCATAGCTCCTGAAGAGCAACACATGCCTTACACGTAAGGCTATTACCTGTTGGCACGCATCGAGCGCTGGCGAGATGTTTTGTTTCCAATGCTGATCTTTCACAGCCTGGATCTAAATCTAAGATTCACTGACTTCCAAGGCACTGTGATGGCTCCAAGCAATGTTCGTTTTGCAACTCGAGTCATGCAGGTAGTAACCATGTATTGCATCCGCCGGATTTGAGTGCAAGAACTCCGTGTCCTATCAAGGTACCTGTATTCTCCGCATGATGTTGTCCGAGTACTCTTTGTTGCTGTGGAGAGTGTGAACATTTCCCGGTAGAAATTAGCCATTTCAGCTCAAGTGAGAGATCACTTGCTGTGTGAACGCTGGCATTTATTACTCAAAACTCGTTGAACCGTTGTGGACGTCCCTCGAGTCACGCACAGGATCTTTCGAAGATACCTCAAAATAATTTTGTTCACTTAGCTGTCCTGTGGAGTCTCGCAGCTATCATATCGTGCGACACCGCAGACACGTATGACAGTCTAATCTTATCTAATTTATCGGTCGTTTGGTCATATTGTTTCATCTCAATTTTGGGCAACTTGGGTTCGAGTTAGTGTAGTGGCCGTGCGCCATAATGAAAAGCTGCGCGTCGCGCAACGTCAAACATCAATGTTGACCGCACACTTTTCTCCTTAGGGATCAAGGACAAGGTTCAAACAGTCATCGCCAAGATTTAGCTGCAGTTCCGGTCCGCCGGGTTGTGGACGACGTGGTGACAACTGCGCGCGTGCGAAATATACAGCATGATAATGCAAATTGTGATATCGAGGATAGCAGGCTACTGTTGCTCTTTGCAATTAACTACCTCATTACCAATGACATCACATCTGCGTTCAACTACCTCCACCACTTTCTCAGCAACACCTTGCTTGCCCGAGTGAACACTATCAAAATGTCCCACTAGGTCGGAAACTGATGTTCTAGCCCTCGACTTGACCACTTGTAAGATCGCATCTTCACTTGGCAGAGCGAATTTCATCGGATTCTGCTTGGCTCTCGAAAGGTAGTCTGGCGGCGTCAAGGTAGGCACTTGACCAGAATTTCCCTCGAAAAATCGCCCCACTATCTCATCTGAGACATCAATCAACTGAGCAGGAGACCAAGCAGGACGACCTTTGGTTTTGTCAACCAGCACCGCACTTATTCCTGCAGTGAAATCTGGACTCGCGCCACTCTGCATTTTACAACTTAATCAGCTCACATAACATAATCACCAGTTCTCAAACTTACACAGTAAGCCGTGGCGATACCCATCTCCATTTGAAGGGCCTCGAGGAGCGTCAGTTTCTTCCCGCGTCGGACCGCTTCCAGTGCTACTTTGAGGCTAGTCGGACTCCGCATATGCAAGGTCTCCAGTGTGTCCGAGGCCCACTTGGCGACCGAGTCATCAGGAGTCGACGTCAGCTTAGTGAGATCTTCCACAATCTCCTCAACCGTATCGTGTCGGAAAGCCATATCAAGAGCCTGGCGCGTACGGCCCGTCAGTTTTCCAACCGGTTCGTCCGGAAGGCGTTTTGTATGATGCTCCTCGATAGTCCTATCAATCATAGCAGAAGTAGGATCCTCCAAATCAGATAAACGAGCCAGTAGGTTGGGCACTGTTCTTGACGATACGAAGTGGGTAGCAAATCCTAGTTCACTGCCAAATATCATAAACCCACGGTCCTATCGGGAAAAGATACCCTACTCACAAGACTTCTCTACCGGCAAGAGTTTCTGACGTCAGGGCGAGATATGTGCCAATTTCACCATCGATTCTGGACAAGAAGAAGCTTGCTCCGACATCGGGACAGTAACCTATCTTGGTTTCTGGCATAGCAAATACTGACTTCTCCGTTGCAACACGAAATGGGGCGCTAATGGCAAGTCCGACTCCTCCGCCCACTGGTAATGTCAGTGCTGTGCATGCTGTGCAGAACGAAAACACTAACTTGTGATACCATCCAATATGGTTACGTATGGTTTCGGTAGCGCAGACAAGATATAGTCCATTTCAAATCTATAGGATAAGTTGGTCAAGCGGATCGGAGCATGACTCAATGACTCACTCGTCTTTGAAGAATTCAATGGCCTTTGAACGAGTAGCATCATGCAGTGAATGCTGTAGTACAGCTGTGCGAAGCTGTCAGCAAGTGTCCACATGGATTTGAACCTTGAAACGCACTTGCAATATCACCTCCTGCACAAAATGCACGGCCAATACCCGTCCCGACGACAATCTTGCATAGGTCGGATTTTGACCATTGCTAGAGTACAAATAACTTTGGTAAGAGCTGTACTTTTACATTCTAGCACTCTTACCTCTAGTTGCGGTCTCATCAACTTGAGCATATCATCATTGAGAGCGTTCAGTTTGCTTGCCCGGTTCAAGACGTAAGTGCGCGTCGCGCCATTAGACTGAAAGAGTACTGGCTGTATGCAAGGGCGATTCTCAGGGGACTGGTGAGGACAAGACATGGGAGGAACTTACTTGCTCTAGTGGTGTTGCCTGAGTGCTGGTGGACATGTGAGCAGCGACTGCACTCGTCCTGGCAAGAGCTGCTGATACACCGTTACGCGACATTCTTGTGAGAGTAGCAGCCAGCATACTTAGAACCAGACGTTCTACTGAAGGAAAACCTTGGAAGGCCTGCGACCCACACCTTTTCTGGGATTTTCGGAGTACCGTGTAGCCGAGCCTGAAGTTGAAAGGCGATGCTTACATGATCAGGACACTTTAAGGACTGCTGTATTAGCTATAGTATGGACCCGGAGGTACTTTCCACCACCGGACCACTTTGACCGATGCAGCATGTGCTACCTACGACAGGGTCAAGAATATACCTTCCATCAGGTCATTTCGGCACTGTCAAGTACATTGGACCACTCGATGGCACCACCGGTCTTTGGCTTGGTGTCGAATGGGACGACCCATCCCGCGGCAAACATGATGGCACAAAGGATGGGAAACGATACTTTGACTGCCGGTAAGATCGAGGAAATATCATCTCACAATGATGCTTATCGCCCAGCGACCACATTGCAGAGTCCCTTGCAGCGGTTCCTTCATCCGTCCATCTTCTTCCATTTGCTACGGATATACATTTTTGCAATCATTGAAAAATAAGTACGTCGAAGCTGCGCATGGGACTGCGTCGCAGGAGAAGATAGTTTTGGGCTCTTCAAATGGTGCTATAAAGGTCGAAGCTGTAGACTTGGACAAGATCCGAAGCAAATTTTCAAATCTGGAGCGACTGCGTGAAGTGAGCCTCGATAATGAGATGGTTTCTACCGGGAACGATCCGGGGGAAATCCTGTCAACGTGCCCTAGTAGGCCAGTGCGTCTTTCTGCAAATACCATGCCACTGATATGATCAAGACATCCGCGGCCTGGATCTTTCTGCTACACTTTTGTCTAGTTGGGACGTCGTGGCAATGATAACCACTGAACTGCATCAGCTCGAGCGGCTAGCGCTCAAGTAAGCCTTGTGTTTTCCTATTTTGATATACTGACGCTACAAATAGTCGCAACCGCCTGACGACGCCCTCATCTCACTTGCCCGCATCGGCTTGGCTGCGTCTCTCAGAGCTCCAGCTGAATGGCACCTACACTTCGTGGGAGGAATTTACAAGCATAGCGATACTCATGCCTCAACTTCGCATAGCGGAACTCGGATACAATAGGCTTACTTCCCTATCACATGCGAAGATCTCTACAGTGTTGGGCCGTATCGAGATCCTCAATTTCGATAGCAACAAGCTAGAAGATTGGCGACATATTTGTGAAGCGTTGAAGCCATGTATCTCGTATGTTTAGTGTTCACGGGGTTTTTCAATAAGCTAATACGGTACCGCAGATTACAGCGACTCGTACTTTCATCTAACGGCATCGAAAAGATTCCTCCTCGGGAATCTTGTCCGTCGCATTTGCAAGGACTGAAAGTCCTCGCTTTGTCCAGTAATAAACTCCATAATTTGCGCGATATTGACCAATTATACGAGTGGTGTCCTCATCTCGAAACGCTGAGCATCGCCAAAAATGCACTGACTGAGGGTTAGCGCAAGATTATCGTCTTTTTCGAGGAAACACGTACTCATTACTCGCAGCAAATGATCTCTCCCGTTCTGCCAGGCAGCAGATCATAGCAAAAATTCCGTCATTGCGGGTCCTTGATGCAACTGCGGTGAGCACAGGGCCAAAACTGCGGTGCCTAGAGTTAATTTCCTTTGTCATCAAGATCTCGACGAAGGAACGATCAGACAGCGAATTGTTCTATCTTTCTTTCATTGCGAAGACTGTGCCTGGGGATGATGAAGGTAGAGTGAAAGAACACCCACAATGGAAGGCGCTGTGCATGAGTCAGTGTCTTTACTCCATGGAGTCATTGCTATATTCATCAAGCCTTTTGCTATGTACTACAGAGCACGGTAGACCTACCGAGTCAACAGCTGATCGTGACGGTAGACTCAGTCGATATTTGATCGGTAGGTCCTCGTTGGATGATCGCGTCACAGCCTTTTGAACTATACCCACAGAGGTGAAAGTTCACCACTGTTCTGAGCCTCCTGGAGGCCTCTTTTCCCCGGAAATGGCAGGGGGTGTCATCGCGTCTATCTCGCTGCGCGTGCTTTCTACGATGAAATTAGGGCTTTTCCGGCTCAGAGTAATGAAAGCTCTGGGAGCAGGCAAACGTCCAGGGAACCGCGATAATATTCACATTTGGTTGAGGATGGGTGATGACACACTAGCTCTTCTTCAAAACGACGATCAAGAATTAGGATGGTGGGGAATAGAAAGTAATTCGCATATTGTTGTACACATATCGCAGCAAACTGAACCTTGATTACACCTGCATCACTTATATTTGTACATGCATACTAATAGAATCCCTAGGAATAGACGTGAGTAAAGTTGACACACCTGAAGATGAGAGTCTGCCATGTCCAAAACGTCAATCATCGTGCACCGAATTGTCACGAATGAGGGACACAAATCACATTGGTGGACAAATTCAGGGTAGACGGTCCTAGGTACCGAGGTAGGCACGTGAAGTCTTCTTTAATTCCGTCACCGTTTCCTTCAACGCCATCGATACGGAAGATGACGCCCACGTTAATTCTCACGCGCTGCCTTGGATCTCCTTCAGCCAACCTTTAGCTGATGCTTGAAAGTACAGGTTCCACGCCAAATTCGGGACGCCTTCACCTAATCGTTCGACATACGGACCAAGAGGGAAATGACCTCTGTAAGACAAACAAAACAGTTCTCCGGTTCGACCCAACATACGCCAACGCCAAGCTCGAGACCATGACCATCATAAGAGAGGTGGAAACCAATAACGGACGGGGTGCCCCTCGGCCAAGTGCAAAATATCCAGCGGCTGCCTATATCCTTTAACGCGCCCATCCACCATCGCCATTTGCGTGCCTCATTGCCCTGTCGTCGTACCGATCGTCTTTCTCGTCGCGTCTGCCACCGCGGTCTTCACGTCGCCGATCATCGTCCCTGCGGCGGTCATAATAATAATCAGGGGCTCTGCGGTCATCATCATAACCTCCCCGTCGGTAATCATCGTACCCTGCAGGTTTTCTCTCATCAAGATCCCTCCGCGGCGGAGGTGGAGACCTGGGGCGACGATCGTCGTAATCATTGCGACGAGGAGGCGATCGAGATCGCTCGCGGCGATAGGATGGACGATCATCCCTGTAGTAACGTTCTTCTTTGTATCGGTCGTCACTTCGAGGACGTTCCTCACGACGATCCTCGCGCCTGTAGTTATCAGGTCCACCGCGCTGTGACAAAATGTAAGGCCCGGCGCAGAATAACCACACCATCAAACTTACAGCATCGTCGTAGGCAACGCGAACAGGTCTACCGCGCAGGTCTTTACCGTCCAAATCCTTGACGGCACGGTCTGCATCGTCTCGCGATAGATATTCAAGGATACTAAGAGACTGTCAACTTGGGACGACACTTTAATTTGGAGTCACGCACCCCTGGCCAGGGTTGTCGCGATCAATGTCGGCGAACGACACGCTACCCGCCTCGCGTCCGAAATCTTTCAAGTCCTGGGTGAGGAGTGTATGGTCAGGTTCGTTGTTGGGTTTGGGCAAAGTCGGGGAAAGTGAACATCAATGAAATACTGGCGGTCCTTCGGTTCCAAAATGACCAGCCGGATCGATCTCCAGAAATATGGAAGCGCCATATGCTCCGCGAACACTGCCAATGGTGCGAACCGAAAGAACATCATACCTGCCAGCTAGTGTCGCGAGAAATACCGGAAACGATCAGGCGAATACCCGGGGGCCTGCGAGAGCGAGCAGCCCTAAATAAAAATGCAATTTGTTAGGAAAAAGAACAATATCAAATTTGTGAGTCAAGAAATATACCCGTAGCCACGGTCGCTCTCATAGACATCCCGACGGGGGCGACTTTCTTTGGCGAACTCGACGACAATACTAAAATAAGAAAAATAAGAATCGGCGAAAGATGTTGCGGGTGATAACGGTACGAACTTGGCTCCCATGAATGGCTTGCCGTTGAAATGATGCACAGCGTCCTCCGCATCCTAAAAAAGTTTGGTACACTGATCACCGTGATACATAA
Source organism: Suillus sp. MG131 (assembly GCA_003313855.1). Classification (NCBI taxonomy): domain Eukaryota; kingdom Fungi; phylum Basidiomycota; class Agaricomycetes; order Boletales; family Suillaceae; genus Suillus; species Suillus sp. MG131. The sequence continues at coordinate 9,641 of QLOO01008002.1, forward strand.
CGGTTGGATCCACCTTTGAGCTTTCAAACTCGACAAAACCGAATCCTGATGGAGGTCCAGTGAGTTCCGCATTTGGCGCGCGCCTCTTGTCCGACGAACCGGTCATGACACGACAGTCAATGATACGGCCATAGCCATCGAAAAACTTAGCCACGTCATCAGAACGGGCATCAGGGGGAAGTCCTGTGCGATGCAGTAATGATCAGAATTGTCTTATGCCAGGATCTGACAAGGAGAAATTTTCATACTGCCAAGGTACAAGCGTCTTGCCATGGTGGTTGAAAGTGAAAGAGTGCAGTTATGGCGGAGATTCAACTCGCCATTATATCCGGTTGTTTGCCAAGAATTTGAGAAGACCTCGGATACCGCAGACAATATCATAAAGTTATAGGCAAAACAATCCTCAAATATGTCAACGACAGGTAAAGCAAAGCGTTGTGCCACGATCACAAATCCAGAAGTATAAATTAATGCTGAGACCAGTTAATCGAGTTGATGTCAATGCCCTCCTGCACCATCTCCCACAACGGGCTGAAGGAGGCGATGAGCATAGCAGAAGCACCGACATGGGGATGAGACCGTACCTCATATCACGAAGTCTGGTGACAACACGAACGATGTGATTTACCACGAAATCAATTTCCGCTTCTGTGGTGAAACGACCGATGCCGAAGCGTAAGGACGAATGTGCCATATCTTCTGCCGCTCCTAGGTGACTGTCAGGTACTACAACGAGCCTACGCACGAAGAAAACATACCAAGAGCACGAAGAACGTACGAAGGCTCCAAAGACGCAGATGTACACGCACTGCCAGAAGACAAAGCGATGTCCTGCAACGAAAACCATGTATCCCTCATCAAAGACATGCCATTGCCATTATGCTTACTTTCAAGGCCATGAGAAGGCTTTCACCCTCAACATACGAGAACGAAAGGTTCACACATCCCGGGTATCCATTGACATCTCCATTCCGAACCACATGCTCAACTTGGGAATTGATGCCCTGGATTAACCTATCTGACAACTGCTTGATCCGTGCGTGATCCCTCTGAAATATGTATCAGATTCGGAACAAGAAGTGGAATGATAGACAGGAAGTTGATCAGTACCCCTGCACAGGAATCGTTACCAAGCTAGCGGCTCATACGGCCGTAAGCCTAGAGTATCACGCCACTTGATTCAAGTGCCAATTTAAATGCATGTGCGGATTTCATCATGAGTTGTGCGAAGAACAAGAGCTCACCGCCATTTCCAGCTTGGCTATGCGTGCTGCTTCACCCATGCCAACCGCCAGCGCCGTGGGCAGGGTACCGCTGCGCAGCCCACGCTCTTGTCCTCCTCCACTCAAGATTGGTTCCAATCGCACGCGTGGTCGCCGGCGGACATAAGCAGCTCCAACTCCCTTGGGGCCATAAATTTTATGCCCTGAAATGCTCATCAGGTCGATGTTGTCTTCATTAACATCGATAGGAATTTTTCCCACGGCCTGCGCCGCGTCGGTGTGAAGGTATACACCGCGATGCTTTCGCACAATAGCACCAATTTCCTTCATTGGTTGGATGACACCAGTCTCGTTGTTTACAGTCATGATAGAAACGAGGGAAGTGTCAGGGCGGATTGCGGCCTCTAGCGTTTCGAGATTGACTACGCCATTAGACTCAACAGGAAGGTAGGTTATTTCAAAGTCTTCTTCGCTGAGTTTCCTGCAAGAATCCAAGACGCACTTGTGCTCCTGCACAGACGGTTAGCATCGGTCATGAACCCAAGTGGCTCGACCCACCGTTTGTGTCGTGATGACGTGCCTTTTCTTGTCTTTATTGAACCGTGCGACACCCTTGATGGCCATGTTATTGGTCTCGGTAGCACCAGAAGTGAAGACGATGTCCTTTGCCTCAGCTCCAATAAGGTCCGCTACATGCTAAAAAATGTTACAGGGACGTTTTTGCGCTCGTAAAACCGGAAGACTCACCTTGCGTGCGACCTCAACAGCCTGCTCTGCTTCCCATCCATATGCATGGGTTCGACTGTGCGGATTACCGTACTGGTCTGTTAGGTACGGCAGCATTGCATCGAGAACACGTGGGTCTATGGGAGTGGTGGCCTGGACCTTGTCAATACACCGAATAGTATCTAATTACATGGTCATACCTGCATATCGAGGTATATAGGGCGAGTCTTTTGTGTCACACTGTTCTCACGACTGGGAACCTCGACCTTGAAGTGCATATCTTCGACAACGCGTGCACGGTCTGCACTAGAGGGTTGCACAAAGCCCCTGCGAGCGCAGACAGCAGCCCGTCCTACAGAGTTCCTGAGAGTGGCTTTTCCTATCACACTGGGGGTGACTCTGGACAACATCCTGAGTGCAAACTTATCTCGTTAATCAGATAGAAAAACCCGAATAGGAAGGAGAACAAGAGACTAGTCGCAATGCTCGCTGTTGTGAAATGAAGAGCAAAGGAGCACACGAATCGAATTGTCAGCAAGTCTAATGAGGTCACGTGCGAAAATCTGTTACGTAATCAAAGCCTGACCTCAGTGTTAAAGTTTTGACACCACCCGCAACTTGGCAACGAGCCACCAAGTCGCTTATACTTCGACACTTTCAAGACGACGCCATCAAATGGAACCACCGTTGCGGACTGACGTTTGCCTATAGATTCGGTCTATCATGAGGCAATCTAATAATTAGGCTACCTTCATATCTATCTATACAATATCCGAGACTGCACTCACCAGTGGGATCGACCGGCGACTTAAAGAACGAGACGTAATAATCTTGGTGACACGGCTTGACACGGTCAGATGTGCACTTCTTTCGGTGACTGCATAGTGGCCGTCGTTCATATTCCACTACATAGGTCACCGGTTCTCGCAGCCTAGCACTTCTACGGTACTGATCATCCTTTCAAGTTCCATTGTTGAATTCATGCCAAAATCCCACGTCTCCTGCAAGCGATATGCGTTTGCCATCCCATGGCTCAATTCTTATCGATCTTATCTGCATCCGCGGAAGATGACCATTTCACACCGGGCGACCGTTTGCATTGCCTATCGAGTATCAATCAACTATCATGGATCTCCTCCGAGTCCACAGCTACTGGCCTTGCTCGTGATATTTCACGATGCCCCCGATGGGAATGACAGCAGAGCTACTTGAGGCAACATTTTCACTTGGATGAGATGCGGATGGGCTTCCTCCACAAAAACTAGCTTGGATAGACTTCCAGAAACTACGTAATCGGTCCCCTGCAAGATAATTATCTCTGGTATATCTTCCTGAGTGTTACTATTAAAAATATTGCTCGAGTTCATGGCCAGAACTTTTGACCGCGTGACATAGATCTATCAACCCCGAACTGAGTAGCAGGTGAGCACATAAAGAATACAGATCAGCCACCTTCCGCGTGTCATTGCAGGTGTTCACAAGCACACATGTCGCAGATCTGAGTGCGAGATTTACGAAATTCAGAAGCTTCCACTAAAATCTGGAATTTGGTTATACATGAATGATTTTGGTATTTTGTTGAATTCTGATCAGTCTTTATGAAAAACAGTAGATACAAAAATTGCCAAAATATTTCGATGTTTATGCAACATGATCATTTCTTCCTTCCTGATGAAGGTGGGGGCGGTAATAATGGTACCCCTCCCCCTGCGTTACCAAGGCTTTGGGTGGAAGAACCAAGCAAACTGGTCCCAGGTGTTGATAATTTACTAGCTTTTCCCGGAATGGATATGGAAAATGTCTGGCCTTCCTTCAAAGAGTAGTCCTTCTTTGGACCAACCGGAATATGAGGAGAAATGGTCTCTTCATCAGGGCTAGGAGGGTTCAAAGCAGCTTTCGCACGCCTAGACATGAACGCAACGTAGGTGAGTGAGAGAAATTTCAGCGTTTGTTAGACGCACTTAGTGTAATCTTGCAATGCAACGTCTGAGAGTATGTGTCAAGAGAGCAAGCAGGCTGAAAGGAGAGCGCTCACTGAAATCAAAGCTATCTGTTCGTTCAGCGAATCCCATCCCGATATAAGCCTTTTTGCCAGTATCCTCCACCCTGATTACGAAATATCGGGATGAATCAAGGACGGATTCCACACATGGTTTAAGAGCGTCATAAGGTGCGCGGGCGAATACTAACTTTTACATCAGAATGCTACAATATTAATTGTTCGTGTTGAAACATACATTCCCCTGTAGGTGCGTCAACCATCCACTTGTACGCGGTGAGAGGCTAGCAATGCTTACCCGTCTGAGCATCTTCAAACATCAGTGCCGCACCACTTGACTTCTCGACGATGCGCAGTCGGCCCTTCCATAGCGGTTGCGCAAGGTCTCCCCAGTCATTAGCGCGATGTCCTTCGTTGGCCTTCAGATGGGGAATCTTGTAGACTACGTGTGCTGATGAAAGGCTTGCTGGTGAGATTCTCGCAGCTTGAACCTACCTGATATTTCTCTTGCAATGTATAAAATCGATTCGACCTCCTCATCGAGCATCTCCATGTTTGAAGCACTACAGAAGGAACGGTTATCTTCTATTGGGTCTGCCCAAGGTCCGCCTACGGGAGACTAGTATGTAGTTTGGGATGTGTCCCATAGCCCCCAAGTAATACATATTGCTTAGTAAGCAGCAGATCATCTCACTTGTTTAACAGCCTGAGCATCAATCTCAAAGTCAAAGTTAAGTCAGCTCAATATATGGCTCAAGCACCACCCA